>JBBPRQ010000021.1:0-137957 GCA_038093095.1 Boletus insuetus | reverse complement strand
CCCGGCTCGGTCTTGGGGTCTTTGAAGCTGGATTTGGTCCAGCAATCCCTCTTTACTTTTGTGCGCATCGAATTATTTCTTCATGATCATGTTGTCCTCTCCTCTTTTTCTCTTTTTTTTGAGACGCCCTACGATCACCACTCACTATCTACCAACCGAATTCAGCGTTCTTCTACACGAGATCAGAGCTCGGTCTTCGTATGGGATACTGGTTCGGTTTCGCAGCCGTCGCGGGTGCTTTCGGGGGACTGGTCGCATTCGGCGTTCAACAAATCAATTTTGGACCTCCCTTGAAGACTGCTGGTGGAAGTGGGGGCGAGTCAGATTGGAGAATTCTGTTCTTGATTGAGGTATCACCCACGCCATTGGGAAGCTGAGCAAGAGCTGATCCGTTTGTTATCGATGCTGTAGGGTATTCCTGCAATTTTGCTCGGCATCATCACGATTTTCGTTCTTCCGAACCGACCGGAATCGACGAAATTCTTCACTCCGAGGGAGCGGGAGATTGCCTTGGAACGTGGCTCAAGGGGAACCAGGGCTGATATTGGAGCAGTCGTAAACAAAGGTGAGTAAATATCCTTTCGGGTTTGGGTAGTTCGTTACACCAGTGATAATTGTATCTGATCCTTCTCTCTGGTCGTAGCGCATGTTTTCGCAGCACTCAGAGACTGGCGTGTTTATGCTGGAGGGGTGATCTATTTTGGTCTGAATTGCGGCTTGGCAAGCATTTCCGCGTTTCTTCCCACAATCATTAAGACCTTTGGATATAGTGAGCCTTTCTCTATTGCTCCATGGGAAAGACCTTAGTTGATCCGTACAGCCAATGCGCTCGCCCAAATCCTTACGGTTCCCCCATACGCGGTCGCTGCCATCGTGCTTTGCAGTGCCGCTTACTTCACAGATCGTTTCCAAACCCGCGGTCTGGTCATCTCCAGCTCCTGTTTCCTTAGTGCGATCGGTTACCTGATCGTGTTAGTCGTGCCGAACAACCAGCACGCGAGGTACTTTGCCGTGTTTTGCATCACAAGCGGGACATACACATCCATCGGCATCGTCATCGCCTGGTTCGCTCACAACCTCGGCTCGGAATCGAAACGGGCTGCGGGCATACCCATGTTCATGGCTATCGGACAGTGCGGATCAATCTTGGGTACCCGCCTTTACCCGACGACCGACGGTCCCCGGTACATGTATATCGTCTCCCCCGTTTCCCCCTTCTGTTTGCATTGTTGATGGATCGCGTTCCGTAGCACTGGGTTTGCAACGACGTGCGCACTCGATGCGCTCGGTGGAGTCATTGCTGTCATTCTCTATTTGTCATACAAATGGGACAACGCGAAGCGAGAGGAACTCTATGGACGTCCCGATCCCAACGCACCAGTCGACATGAGCGAGTTGGCCGACAAGGTGAGACGTCATCAGCATGTTTCGGGTGCATAAGTACTCGAGCACTGACACTGGATTCCTAGACGCCTGGATTTAGGTATATTCCGTGATGACGACGAAGGCGTATTGGCGTGTTGACGGGACGTGATGATAGCTGATGACTTGCTTTCCGGGACACTGTCAGGGGCTTTGTTGCCATACCCGGTGTACTTTACTTAAAGAATGAAATCTGGCTGAAGTGATGCAGCGTGTGCGTGATCGATGAGTACTCAAGAGTGCAGGTATTCCACGACAGGTACAAGTCCCCTGGTGGTCGCATTGAATGCTGAGCGGCGTTTGTCCTGATAAGTCGAGTGACTGACACTAGTACGAGCTGGCAAGATGAATGCCGATTGTCATCGTTAGCATCATTGTAGTACTACAGCCAGCACATCCCAGCCCCGGGTTCATGACGATGAAAAGACGGTGGCAGCCCATCTGAGAGCTTGCTGTGTTCAAAAAAGTAGATGTCCTACTAGACTCCTAGTAGTACGTTCAGCGAAAGGAAGGGGCGCTCCAAGACTGACATGGACATCCGAGCCAACCTCGTTCGATTGCGATGTGAGAGGGGGTAAGTCCACGAGCGTTGGATAATTAATGCGGGATTGCAACCCTGTCTGGCGCGGCCCAGTGCCACGATACCAAAAACCCCTCCATCATGGTCTGTAGTACCGCAAGGTGTATATCATAAGCAAAACATTTTCCATTTGTTGACTTCCGGCGATAAGATTCAGTACGCTACTTGAAATGTGATGAAAGCAAAGGGCTATGAAACGCGACAGATAACATAAGATAACATAAGAAACACGAGCAACGAGCAACCAGATACCGAATAAAGTAGAAATGCTGCAGTAGGGAGTATCAAACAAGTTCGGGAGTAAAAGGGTGTATCAGTCAGGAAAGTTCGGGCTGCATTGACCGGGCCACGCTAGGGTATTTCACCGTCAGATCTTGTCCTTTTATTTCCACTCCGCGTGATCGTGCATCGAGGTGTACGGCAACACAAAATCTGATGAGTTGATCGAGGTTCTCGGACTCGTCGATTTGTCGTGGCTCGAGAACCTTGTAAACACTGAATTGAGGTAGAAGGAGAAGCTGAAAGAGCTGGTGCAACTTTGCAATGTGACGCTTCAACGCGTCCCTACGAGATAACCTAAACAGACCGGCATTAGCAAAAAAAAAACAGCCCGTTGAAAATACAAAACCTGACAGGACTTACGGGGAACACGGCTGACCAAGTATCTTGCATATTAAACAAATATATTTCCCGTTAACGGGCTTCCTTATCTTGCGACGCTTCTCTCCGCCCTCTTTAGTATTGCACGGTTCACCGTCTTCCTTGAGGTTTCCTTGCTGTGATTGCGGTATTAGGGGGAGAAATGTAGGCCATGCTGTCAGACGTACCACATCCATGCATTGCTCTCGTCCCTGTATTTTGGAACGAACTTCCAGGTTGTCCTCAGAACGCTTGCGTTTTCCAGTCGAGGAGCCATCAGTGCGCGTGGACTCCGAGGGGTCGAACGCAGCCTCAGATTGTTTCGGAGAGGTGGGGCAGGATCCGCTTTGGGAAGAGTGTGCTGGAGTTGAGGTCGAGGCTGCAGTGCTCGAGCCCGACGATGCCATTTCGCATCCACCGACGCCGTGTGGGGGGGATAGCGGGTCGTTGGTGTCAGCTTGCGAAAGCTGGCCAGTAGACTGGCCATCGTTCGATCCTGCAGCAGCAGCAGCAGCAGCAGCGACGAAATACCCCTTAGCCTCCTCTACGGAAATCGGATCTGGGCATTGCTCGATGAATTCATACGCAAGTTTGAGGAGAGTCGTCTCGTCTCCCAAACATGTAGGTTTCGGGTTATCGGAACGAAAGTAAACCGTCGTGTTTGACGCGGGAGGACTAGAAGAGATGTCGTTCAAGTGTGTCTCCGGCTCAACGAGAGTAGCACGGGGCTGAGGCTCCTCGTAAGTTTGATCATCCTCGTTGTGGACCTCTCCAGGCTCCGGGAGAGGTTCCGTCGTGGAGAAGCCTCCCTGGGCGTCTTGAACTTGGTATTGAACTTGCTGTTGACCCTGGACGGGAGATGCTTCAGGCTGCGTAGGAAACGGGTGGTTGAACGTGAACGGGAATTGGGCTTCGTAGTGGCCAATAACATCTGGCGGCAGGACAGCGGCGGTATAAGTGGCATTGCCAACAGGCGAGTCGTAGGAAGAGGTCGCCTGGGAATAGGTATGATTCATGGGTGGGGCTGGGTTAGCCATAGCTGGAATGAAGCCCACTGGTGGGTGCATGGTGCTGGATCGTTGGTAATTCGGAAAGTAGTTGACACCATTCGCACTATAGGCATCCGGGACGAACGGAGGGAATGCAGGAATGGTGGCATGCTGGGGGGGAAACACTGGAGCGGGGTACGATCCGGAGAATGGGTTTACGTTGGGATAAGCTCCTTGCATCCCGCCAAGTGGTGCGCCGAGAAAAGATTCGTGGTCCTGGGTGATATCCAGACGCGTCGATGTCGGCACATTTGGGAGATGTGCAGTCGACATGGTTAGGTTGTGGTGTGTATGGGGGAAGTGCATGGACGACAGTCTCGAGGTAAGGGACCAAACTGTGGTGGTAGTTCGTGGGGAGAGGGAAAGATGCACGGAGACCGATTTATAACCAGCGGTTGGAATCTGAAAGTAACATGGTTAGATTATGATTGTTGCCGGTATCAGCGACGAGTCGCCCCCGCACGCCAAAGCGTCCTCAGGGATAGTTTCCAGGTGTCATTTGGACTGAGTGTCCATCTCAGCAAGTCTGGAACTCAAGCGCGCCTCGTGTACCGGTACCGGTACCGTAACGCGCATCGCAAATAGGATAGCGAAAAAGGAAACCCACCCCAAGATTCACGTCTGTGGACCTACAATGGGCGATGCCCTGGAACAAAGGAACGCCATCGCTTTGGCCGACGGTAACAGGACATTCTCATCGGCAGATTTGTATACTCGTCTTTCCGGGGGTCTAAAATCAGAGGGACATATTGAGGCATGGTTCATTGGGAGATATACGGACAGCTTGAGAGAAAAATATTTGCCCCATTTGCAAACGCAGGTGAGATGTTGAACAGTCGACCAAGACAGTTCACCCACCTCGCACCGACCAGACAAGCGAATAGACGTTGCTATGGCCGCCGATTGGTCCAATAGAGATGGGTCGACTTCCGGTAGAAAGAGGTGTCAAACGATCGTTAGAGAAAGGCAATGCGCATTAGATTCAACTCCAAGCAAACAACGGCGTTTTGGACCTTCTTGGACCTTCCCTGAAGGTCAAAACACCCTCGCAACCGGAAGATGTAGTATTGACAAAGGCCACGGCCGATGCACCCTCGGCGAAAAGCTAACAGCTTTAATGCGCCGATGCCAAAGCTCAGATGAGTAGGTATGCTGTATTCGGCATTACGTGGTGGATTGCCACTTTGACAGAGGCTGCGGACTGCGTTCCACGAAGGCACGCTTGCGCCCGCCCAGCATCCGGACTCGGAACATGCAAGCCGATGTGCACGGCTCGCTTAGGTCTCTACGCGTTCTTGACTGCCCAAACCCGGATGTTCTCCTTCCACGCTAGAGAACAAAATATATTTCCTTGGATCAATATGATAACAGTATCCTCAAAAACAGACTAACCTGACACGCGCCACCCTCGGTTGTTTTTAAGGTCTTCTTGTCAGGATCCAGACAAACAAATGGTTCCGGTCACCGGTTGGAATGCACAGGCGGTGGATCACCGAACAGAGTATCGGGCGCAGGTGGAAAAAACGACGGCTTCCTAGCCTTGTCATCCGTCGACGGTTTTCCGTAAGTGCAGCATTAACGATAAGGATTTGCATCTTCAAAATCTGGTTCTGGCTGTTATACCATTGGACCAGAGCCAACTTGAACTGGTGACACGTCTGACCACTGTGTCCTAGATGTCAAAAGTGGTAGAACCGGAGATTTTAAAGACGCTGACCTGTCGGGACAAGGCAGGAAGCTGATGTACAGGTGAGCGATATCAACAGACACTGGAAAAAACAGATGACGACAAACCCGAATCGCATCTTAGCTTGGGAAAAACTGTTAAATCCAGAAGACCATGAGTCGGGAATGGGTAGGGTGCAGAACTCAGTGAACGATGTCATAGACGACTTGGAAGGGGGAATAAGAACAAAAAGCAGAACATCCACAGCATCGAGGCGGACCACTTATACTATGCCCTGTTCTGGTGTCTGACCCACAAGTCATGCGCGTGGATATCCGGCGCAGTGGTGGGGCCCTGCCTTCAGCAGTCTCGATAAACGACAATGACAATGCCACCGGCAGCAGTCTGAGTATGTTAGTCTCCATTATGTATCAGATGACAATTGTCCGTACGCTGATGACAGTATGATATGGCACTGTTTCGATTTCAGTCAGTTTTGACACCATGACAAAGTACTACTTGCCAGCGTCAAAATGAAAAGGAAAAAATCACTCTATCTCGGCAAAAGTTTTTGAAAGATCGGCACTATGCGGTGCCGCACGAGAGGTACAACCTTATTTGTCACAATCTCCCACGAAACTCGCTGAGACATTTGCGCTGATCAGTCCCTAACCGAGACAAGTGTGAGGGCACTCAGATCGATAGATGATGTCTCTTTTAAGTTCTCCATTAGTGGACTAATCCCGACCCCGATTACACTCGGTTACAGCCAAAGACACAGGAACAGATGGGCCAGGAACAGGACCAACCACGATGTTGAGTGGACATCCCACTGTCAAGTTGAAATACCGGAGAACTCCGTAGACGTGGAAAGGCAACGGGTAACCAGAGAGATGATTGATCTACAAGGATACCCGGTCATACGCGAGCAGCCAGGATGCGTTGGCATCTCTGTTGGGACTGAAAACGAGAGATTGTTGAATGCCTCGCAAACCCTTGCGGACGGATAGTCGTTAGCAGCAACGTATTTGGATAGGACGGCGAAAACCATGCTGAATCGTTACATGGGGCGCGGGAGCCCCCTATCACCTCGACCACAGCCCACATGCGTGCTGTGCAGCGAAGCCTAATCCAAAGGTTGTTCCTTCATCTGCGTGACTTATGTAGCGCCTTAATTGTTCTAATTCGTCCATGGGCTCGTGTCCAAGACGTCCATCATGAAGACTTGGGTACTCCTCGGAGACCTTGGCATAATGACATAGATGATCAGCAAGATCCGGTGACAGCACAACGGTTGTAACGACACCGCCCAATTCGGACATCCGCTTGAGATCCAGCCTCATCCCAAACTTGCATGTGAATAGTGTAGTTGAAAGTTGAAAGCCGGCCAGAGTGAATAGCCAAAATCCCTTGTAACGCCGAGGTCCAAGCGCCGATGCCTATTCCTCGTGATTCGGAAGCTCGGCCGAGGCCGCTCAAAAAGCGTGAATCTGGGGTATAGACAGAGACGCGGCGTCAGTATACCACATGTGCACGTTCGCTGTAGATATTTTTTGGCGCTGGAGACCGATTCAGAGTGACGTCTGCGCCGATCGTCGCGCCAACCTGTCCCGTGTCTGATGATGAAAGCTTGGGGCGGCAGGAATGATCACTGTGGTCGTACTTCGCACTGGGATGTTGCTCCGGATCTTGGCGCCTCCGGGGGATGGGCAGTGCAGCCACGGTACCGATATGGTTATGATTGAAGCCTGTGAGTTCGCCCCGTGGCGATGGCTTACGCTGGTTACCAGAGCCGACCAAATTCAACCATAACAAGGTTGTGGAGCATGCACGAGATTTGGGGGTGGCGAAGGTGACGTGGAGCAGTGAGGTCATCATCAGATGTTACGGTGGGTAGAGTACTGGCGAATACCGTTCTTGCTAGTGTGCGGCACCAATGGAATTGTGGTTACATCCACGCAAGCCTGAGAATGAGTGCCTTGTGCTCATGGACAAGACATGGGACTGAGTTGCGGATGCCCAGGACTTATAGACGCACTATGTCCGCGTCGCTTGCAGAAGCCAAGAATGGTCGTCGAGTTTAATGAAAGGGTCCTGCTTGTCAAGCACGCTGCTGGCTGATCGCCATAGGTCGAAGGGCTTGCTGGCGAAGGGGAGGCGTGGTGTAGCGGCAATCATAAATGTGGATTTCATCTGCACGTGATTGGTAACAGAGAACGGAGGCAGCGCTAAGAGCCGACAACTCCACCCGCTGCTTTAAAAGTGCGGTCGTCTCACCACCACCACCTTCCCTTTACATGGGCTGATCTCTCGTTCTCTCTCTGACCACTGATTCATCCCTTTCACTCAACTCCACAATCCTGGAAACCCAACGCCTTCCCAGACGCGCATGTCACCCTATAGCTTTCGATAACTCCCCCTGAACTTCGTCATTCAATCTCGAATCACCATCTTACACTCATCTAGCTCATCTTCCAATCATCATGAGTGCTGCATTCCGCATTTCGTCCGCGCTTTGGGAAAGGATTCATTACTTTGCGTCCTTTCCTCAGACTGGAGGTCAGTCAGTTCGTCCTATTTTCCTCTCTGCATTGTCTGCCCATTGCCACCTCAGAGCCTCGTTTTGACTCTGGGGTCCTCCGTGGATATCGGACCGGTGGAGGAAGAGAACCGAGGTCCTACTCTCACCATCCGAGTTCCGAGGTAGTGGCGTGGCGAATGCACCTATCCCTATCTAAACGCCCGCTCTATTTGATTGCACTCGTGTTCATCCGATACTGATCGTTCAATTTATCCCACAGTATCTCTTCAACAAATGGTTCTTTTCGGGCAGCATCCCAGTCAAGGCACGCTTCTGAAAGCCAGTCAATTTTTAGCCGGTAAGCCGCTATCTTGATATGACTGACTTGATGGTTTTTTTTAACTCATGCACCTCGCTGGATTTGTCACGTGCAGAAGAGCTCCCAGTTCGCCTTGCTCACCGTGTCAAAGAGCTTGATGAACTTCCATACAACTTGAGTGAAATGCCCTCTATACGTAAAGTGAAGAACTGGTATGCGCAGAGTTTCGAGGTCGGTTATTTCTGGTCAATTTACCCGTGTGTAGTACCCCTAACATGAAGATCACGTTTCATCACCATCACAGGAATTGATCAACTTTCCACCCCTTTCCTTGTCTCCCGCTGCCCGCAAGTCACTGTTTGCTTGTTCAGACAAGGATGGCATGAATATATACCTTCCGGACAGTGTTCCTAACCCATCTCTTATCACCTCCTCGTATCTCGATGGGGATTGCGCTGCCAGTGGCTCGGCGTATGGCGAGAAGGAAGGCGTCATCCGCGGGACCAAGATCGGAAATGGTCCCTATAAGGGAAGCGGAAATGGCGGTGGGAATGGCAATGGGGTGTGTGGTCTTCGAAATGGCAACATTAAGCTGCGTGTTCCGGTCGAACGAAGGTAACCGCGTCTTCTATGCACCGACCTTCGTTTCTAATTCCCGCGGCCCACAGATACTACGCTCAGACCCCTACCCATGCCTACACTCCGGAAGTCCACGACTACAACGCCCGATTTACGAAGACCCTGGGAGCTATCAAGCGTAGACATGATCCCACGGTAGCTACTGTCGCACAGGGTGTCTTGGAATGGCAGAGGGCAAAAGGAATCAAATCAGGTATGGGAGTGGGCTTGCCCGCGTATGGGCAAAGCGGAGGTGAAGTCCAAGCGTGGTTGGATAGGTTTTACATGTCGCGCATCGGACTGCGATTCTTAATTGGACAACGTAAGTGATCTGTTCCGTGGATTTTGTTCACCTTGTTGACTTGCGTTTAGATGTGGCTCTGAATGCCCAACAACCACACAAGGATTATGTGGGCATCATCTGTACCAAAGCTGTGAGACTCTGGTTCCTTTCCAGCCGTTTTTCTCATCTCACGGCCTCCTCATGCGTGGCTTTCATTTAACAGAACGTGCATGATATCCTGCAAGAAGCCATTGAGAATGCCCGGTTCGTATGCGAAGAACATTACGCAATGTTCCGAGGACCGCCCGTGCAACTCATTTGCCCTCCCGACCTGACATTCGCATATGTACCGGGACACCTATCCCACATTGTTTTTGAGCTGCTCAAGAACTCGCTGAGGGCCGTCGTTGAGCGGTTTGGGGCAGAGCACGAAGACCGGATTATCGAGGGCTCTTCCTCTGGCGCGAACAGTAATGGATATCCCCCGATCAAAGTGATCGTAGTTGAAGGGAGTGAAGATATCACCATCAAGATCTCGGATGAGGGTGGTGGCATTCCAAGAAGCGCTATTCCGCTCATTTGGACATACATGTACACAACCATGGCGGGCCAAAGTATCGATCAAGACTTCCAGGTAAGGCAGAATGTCGGGTTTAATGGAGAAGGGCATGGGGTGATCTCAAATTGACAGGCGGGCGACTTCCAAGCGCCGATGGCAGGTTTTGGATATGGCCTACCACTCTCTCGACTGGTGCGTGAGGTTCTTTGTCGAATCATGTTTGGATCTCACTCGTTGGTTTGGATAGTATGCGAGATATTTTGGTGGTGATCTGCGTCTCATTTCCATGGATGGCTTTGGCACGGATGTGTATATCCATCTGAACAAGCTCTCGAGTAGTCGAGAGCCGTTGCCTTGATCGGGTATGTCGCTTATCGTACCCGGACCTCGTCCTAAAGGAGAGGTAGCATTCATTCCGGGAACAAACAGAACTCGCTGTAGTGTATGTATATGTATGCTATGGAAGCTGTTTTGTGGTATGGTATTTTACGTCCGTTTGTATCCTAGTCGTCCCATTGTATTACTTGACCCCTCTGTCGACCCCTCGTATTTTGAACTATTTGGCATTGACTGTCGACTGCAGCAAGGCGCGCGGTTTGGTGTGGCCATTTGGAGCTGATTGGCCTTGTGACATGGACTCGCCAAAACGTGCTGGATCACCTTCTTCCTCCTCTGAAACCAAACGCATAAAGCTCACAGTTCCATTAGGACAACAATCACAAGGCGCTTCCCCTGTCGACCCGGAAAATGCACCCGGAAAACGCTCAGAACTTGACCCCATCCAAGGCGGCGAAATTGGCAACATACCGAACGACCCAGACGGCGGTGGAGGAGCGACGAGTGGAGAAGGCGCCACAGGAGAGGTGCGGGTGCTAAAAGAAGGCGAGGGGGAGGAGGATGCAGGCGACGTGTCAATGGGTGAAGTCGTGGATGAAGACGTCGAGTCGGGGGACGAAGGCGACGACGAAGACCCTGCCCAACTCGAAGCGACGCGGTTGAAACTCGAAGAACAAGCCCGGAAATACCTCGCCGCACAGACGCACGACGTCATCATCCCTTCTTATTCGGCTTGGTTCGACATGTCCACTGTCCATCCCGTGGAGCGTCGTGCGCTCCCCGAGTTTTTCAATTCGAGAAACAGGTCCAAGACGCCCTCGATTTATAAAGAGTACCGCGACTTTATGATTAACACGTACCGTCTTCGGCCGACAGAGTATCTGACCGTCACAGCATGTAGACGAAACTTGGCTGGCGACGTCTGTGCTATCATGCGCGTTCACGCCTTCCTCGAGCAATGGGGACTCATCAACTATCAAGTGCGTTTTTTTGCTGTCCTGTTCTTCTTTCCCGTTTGTGCTAACCGACAGACTTTGTAAGATTGACCCAGAACAGAGACCAGCAGCGCTCGTGCCTCCATTCACGGGTCATTTTCGCGTCATCCTCGACACACCTCGCGGTCTCCAGTCTCTCCACCCTGGAACACGCCCTTCTAGCACCCATCCCGCTGCCAATGGCGTTCCAAAAACTCAAATGGCGTCCGCAACGCACGTCGCTACCACAGCAACCTCCGTTTCCCTTGAACTCCGCAATTCCATCTACCAAACCACCTCAAAAGCCTCCCGAGAACTGAAAGCTACAGAAGCAAAGACGCTCACCAATGGCATATCCTCGAATGCCAAGGGAAACATGTCGTACCAGTGTGATACCTGCGGGACAGACTGCACCGCGCTACGGTATCACAGCCTGAAAGTCAAAGACTTTGAACTCTGCGCACCGTGTTATCTCGATGGGCGGTTCCCTTCGACCATGTTCAGCGGTGACTTTGTAAAGTTGACCGTTACACCGCCTGGCGTCGGCCATGGTGCAGATGACGAATGGACGGATCAGGAAGTGTTGTTACTTCTGGAGGGGATAGAGATGTATGACGATGATTGGACCGCCATCGAAGATCACGTTGGGACGCGCACGGCACAACAATGCATACGCAAATTCCTCTCGTTACCCATCGAAGACCCGTATATCTCAGCGGAGGGGGATCAGGGGCCACTTAGATACGGGAGAATCCCGTTCGAGCAGGCGGATAATCCAGTGATGAGCGTGGTAGCATTCCTCGCCGGCGTGGTAAACCCTGCCGTTGCCGCAGAAGCGGCCAAGACGGCAATGCATGTCCTCGCAGAGGGTGATGGGCTGAAAGAAGATGAAAACGACAAACAAGGGGACACCAGGAAGGGCACGGACGGAGAAAAAGCCGAAGGGGAGAGTGCGATGCAACAAGATGTCCCAGAGGCACCGTCTGCAGCGCCAAACGGTGAATCATCGACCAAGAACAGCATATCGGGCCCGCAGGCAAACGACATGGTCGTTGACCGACCTGCAGAATCGACCAAGCTTGTGCCAAAAATCCCTCATTCCCATGTGGCTCGTGCTGCTGGGCTCGCCCTCAAATCGTCTGCGCGCGCTGCTTCGACGCTCGCAGATGCAGAGGACGCAACGATCCGGAGCACGCTCGCGTCGTTGATCAAGCTGACGCTGACCAAACTCGAACTAAAGATGACCGCGTTCGAGGAACTAGAAGAGCTCCTCGAGGAAGAACGGAAAAGTCTGGAGAGCACACGCATGGCACTCGTCAGCGAGCGTGTGAACCTCAAACGGATGTTGGATGGGGTCAGAGGCGAACTGGGCAAGAACACCAATCTTGGCACGACCGGTCAAGGCACGCCGGTGAGCGAAGTGCCATCGGGGACGCCGATCGAGGGCGACGTGGGGCCGGTGAGTGATGGCAGTTTTGCGCAGCTGGGTTGAACGAGAGGGGGAGGGGTTGGAAACGCGCGTGCTATGATTATTATCTGCTATTGCGAATTGTTGTCTGCTTAATTGTAGTGCTTCTCTCCATTACACGCTGTGTACACTCGCCGCTTCGAATCGTCTATAATAACTAGACCTTTCTTCACGGCCCTTGATAAGTATAGTTTGCCTTGAGCTCGCGTCATGATCGTATTTTAGTGATTCAATGACCATCCTGTAGTCAGTAACAAAGTTCCAAGTATTATTTGAAGCTCAGAAAATGTTCTTTATTGAAACTCAAATCATACATTCATCATCCTTCAAACATCTTCGCTGTTAACAAAGTACAAGCATAGGGTCATGATAATTCCATGGCATGTTCATCAAAGAACTGCCGCGCTAGATCACTCGCCTCTGCCTCAGTTAAATTGACCCATTCCTTCTGGGTCTTCACATCCTTCAGAGCCTTCGCTCCCCTCAAGGCCTTCACGATACTTTCCTGCTTGAGAGTCTTCTTCTGACCACGCAAAAGAAGATCCATCGCCCGTTTCCCCATGACTACGAACCATCGATCGACGTCCTCGGGACAATATACCTTTGGCGTCGTCTCATGGTCACCCAAAAACTTGAAGAGCAGCTGCTGGAGCGTCCGCTTCGACTCTTCATACTTTTTCTCGTGCTCGTCGTCTTCACCTTGCAATACCGTGATGCATGCGTGGTTGACAAAGGACATGGCTTGAAGCTCTCGGTCGGATTTGTGCTTCTCCCACCAATCTTCCATGCGCTTCGTCTTCCCGAGCCCGGTTACGATGAGCATCATGGGTACCTGTCTATGACAAATGCAGTCATAGAACAGGCGATAGTTGCTCTCCACAGCCGCTGTGACCTTGCTGCCGACCATGCACAGCAACACGAGGTGGATGCCTCCAGCTTCCTTGGCTCGCTGAACGAGCTGGTACATGTTTCGGATGGCGGTGTGGTAGATATCAAGGTCGAGGTAAGGATCTCTGGGGCCGATGATGTAGAGTATACGGATGTTCTTGGAGTCGAGAGTTGCGTCGATGGGCGTGACTGCCATAGCTTCGCGGTCATAGTCTGTCAGTGGCTTTATGATGGTTTTGCCAATGATGAGGTTGATCACCCTCCCTGCCGCGACGCCTGGTTCGCCGCAGACGATGATATTGGTGGTCTTGACACCAGGAGGGTGTCGAGGTAGCCGAGCAATACGCTCCTCCTCGGAAGGATCGGGCAGGGCATCCGGGTCGTCGGGCGGTGGTCGTGGCTGGCCATCGGAGTCGCTCTCTCCGTGTTGGCAAACCACGTCAATGTCACGCAAGACATACCCCTCCAGGCGTAACTCCGCATCACTCAACCGCTCCAGGCTCCCTGGAACATCCATCGTGCCACTCTCCTGGTCATCGCCTACCACCACCTCTTCCTCCACATTACACGGAAGGTGTATTCGGACGTATTTCCAAGGCTGGATTTCTTCGAGGTAGATAACCAGGGGGCGTTGTATCTGATTCCCATCGGGAGGCTCGAGGCTACAACGCAGAATCGCCTTCCATATCCTCCCCTCCACATGCTTGACTGGGACAGAGATATGGACTAAGTTGTTGGTGATGAAAAAGTGTGATCGATAGTTGTGGTCTCTGATACCGTCCACGTAGTTTTTGCGGAAGTCGGCTTCAGAGATTTCGTAGGATTTCAAATATTGGGATGGAGAGGATGCGAGGAGCCCCGTCGTGTTCCGTGAAGGGGTACTGGCATCGCTCTCGGCCGCCTCTGTGGCTGGATCAGAGGCCTGTGCAGGAGCTGCTTCGGGGGCTGGATCAGGAGTCGGTGTGGGAGCCGGATCAGGAGTTGTATCTGCATCCACCATCTCGAAGTCATCAGACTGAGTGACGGTACGATACCAAGCAAAGAGGGTTTGGTCAGCGTATTTTGCGATGAGCCTGTGTTGCAGATCTTCGAATGCGCCATTGTCTATCCCATAGATGGTGACCATGTTGACGCCGAGTATACCCAACAACGAATACGCCCTGTCCTCCACTTTGGTCGTTTCTCTCTCTCGCGCCCAAACCATTTTTTGGGATATGGTCACTTCTGGTGGAATCCTGCTAGATCGGAGGATTTCGTGGCTGATCCCCGTGCGCTGTGCGATGGGGTCTATCAAGTGCTCCCGAGTACCGATCAAAGTCCAGTCTTTCGTGAAGAACTTGAGGTGTTTGGGAGCGATCAGCTCTTGGAGGGTCCAACCCCGCGTGAACCAATCGCTTTCGGTGAATCTGGAGGGGTCGCTGACGTCGTGCAGATAGGCGTAGCAGACTGCCGAGTCGTTATACCACTTGTACATCGAGTTGATCGCCTCGCCCAGCTCTGTGCTGCTGCTCCGATCAATGCAACACGTGTCCAACCAAACGTATCCAAGACCGTCTTGCATCGCCTGGGCGCAGGAACCTTGGATCTTCTCGTAGCCCTTTCCCTTGCTTTGAGTGCGCACTTGGTCACCAATGTCGGTGAAGAGAGCCTCTTCTAATTCATCTCCCCATCGATGGGATACGATCGCGTATCGAGGAGGATCGCGGTGTAATAGCTCTAGTTGTTGCGACCTCGAATTGAGCAGACGCATAGTCCTGTATAAACTGTCTGGACGAGAATGCTGAAGCCCACAACATTGAGACATACTTTTTGGAGACGGTGGTAAAGTGATCCTGTCTGTTGCTGTGCCTTTGATCGATCGAATGCAGAACAAGTCAACGCTGGCAAAGTAAGCTAGTCAGCGCATCGTTACGGTGGACGAGGCACCAATACATATACATACCTCGATCGGAATGCGGGGAATGTCTAGAAACTACAGAGTGGACCCAAATCGTGGCCGATTGTTTGAACAGCAAGCACGAGGCGGACGAGAGCGCTTGTTGTGACACTGCCATCAGAATGAGTGCTCTATTTTATGTAAAGATCCGATTGGCCGCCATTGTAACTGGTTACAGCCTGAGCAGAGATCGATGATCTACTTCGTTCAAAGGTTCTGCTTTCAAGCGGCTTCTGCCAGCATGCAGTGAGTGCGGAGGTGCAGGGGGTTTGATATGCGCCCTGGAAAACCTGACTTCAACGAGCACAAAAGCTGCGCCTTTGAACATCCCTTCATGAGGAAATCGCACAGCATTCAGACTCTGCTCCTGTTTGTCCCGACACATGGGACTCTCGTTCTCGGTAAAATTCGAATAGTCGGAACTCCGTGGGCACTGGAAAGGACTGGAGGTGGCACAGACTTCCTACCAAAATATTTAGTCTCTCCCATCCAGCTTGACGGTTCTACTCAGGATCGAAACCGAGAGGACCAAAGACAGGCACAAAAAGAGTCACGATACGATGCAGCGACATCGTCACCATCACCGTGAGGCCACACAGAGTTTCGGACGGTACCATGGCTAGCAATACAAAGAAGCGGGGCACGTACGAATCATGTCAGACCACAAAAGTGCAGCAAAAAACGCATTCAGCAAACCCATATGCAACAACCGAGGGAGGAGATATGCAGATAGCAACAAAAGCAAAAAAGACACGTGCGAGGAAATACAATAGAATAGAATAGACGAGGGCAAGAATGGGCGAGGGACGTAGCCTCACATAAACTGTTATGCACCGACGACGTCCGCCTGTCCAGCTCTATCTGCGCAATCTGTACTCTGCGATGTTGCGAGGAGTCATTGGCTCTAAACTCAGGTCGTCGGACCGTCCTCAGAGTGCCACGATCGTTTCAATGGATTTGGACCCTGCCCGTTCGCGCCAGCGAGCGAAGACCAATCCGAAGTTGGTGGATCATACTCGTGCAAGCTGTTGGGTGGACGGAGCGGGGGTAGAGACGTGGAGAGAGTGGAAGGCATGAATGGCGTGTAATGCAGCTGCGTTTGCGACAATCGTGGCTGCGATGGAATTGAGATTGCGGCGGTGGACGCAGAAGACGAGCAAGGTTGACTCGGCGGAACGGAAATGTGTCCAGCCGTGACAGAAGACGACCCAGTCCTAGTTCCGCTCTTTGCACACGCGCCTTCAAGCGCAAGCAACTCCTCGTGTAAACGTTGGTTCGCAAACTTGAGTTGTTGAAGTTCGTATTGCCAACTCGACCCCCGAATGGCTTCCAGCTCTCCGAAGAGCGATGCACCAGGCGAATGGGTCGATGGCCCCGACTCTTCGGCATCATCTTCTATATCTGTCTGGATCGGCACCTGACTCGATGGGTGTCCGGGACTAGGACCGAAGCCGTCGTCGGTGACTTTGTTCAACTGGTTCTTTGTGCTCGACAACACGGTAACCTGACATACGATGGGACACAATGGGTCATTAAGCGGATGGATGAATGGGGTCGAGGTAACATTGATTGACGATGTCGAAGAGGGCGTGCGCTTGTCGGATCGCGGCGTACGATAAAATGCGAGTCGCACGGGCACTGTATGCAATTCTCTATGCACGAGAGACGTCGTCACGATCGAGGGTGATGGGTCGACCATACTCCTCACCTATGCGTGCCAATCGGGAAAGAAAAATGTAAACTTTCTGAACAATCGTGGTATAAACCGAAAAAGGATGAGACATACCTCGAGCGTATCCAACCTAGCTAACTCAGCTTCGACATGTTCTCTCACACCACCTCGACTATCCCTTACCATCGCACAGATGCTCCTCCCGATGACCTCACTGGTTCCCCATCCGAGGATGTCCCTTACGCTCGCAGACGCGACTAGGAATGTACCTTGTGACGACAGCAGTGCCCAAAATTCCAATGGGTCAACCGATGCTCCGGTTGGGTCGACCGAGGATGTCTCACATGGCCTCGACCCTGGGACTCGAAGAACAATCAGAGTTGGAGATACTCGAGTTTAGCAAGCGAGAAAAAATGGCACACCTGCGGTCACATGCGAGGCACTGTCTCCTTGGTACTGCACACTACCAACGCCACCTGCTTTGTCAACGCTACCCCACCGCACAACAGGCATCCATCGCGCACGCCCAGAGAGTATGATGGCTTTCCGCCCCTTTCCCGGTTCAACGTGAAGCCTGCCACGACACTCAAGCCAAATATACGGCGGTGTTGTTCGGTCGGATGGACCGTTGGCAGACAATGCTGCCGACGATGGTGGTGATGCCGATGCCGATGCGAATGACGACCGGGAAGAATGGGACACGCCCTGCTCAGTAGAGGTGTTCTGCGTTTCTCTAGTTGGAGAAAACGTTGTTGCCTTGGGTAGAGCGCGAAAGAGTAGATCCACCGATTTCGGGAGAAGATTGGATGCAGCTCCCGTCGGTAAACCAACATCACCACCGAGACCATTCACACTACCCTCCTTCAACTCTCTCATGAGCGGCACTAGATCGGCAGGATGACAGACATCGGATATCCCCCTGCCCACAAGCTCCTGTGGCTCATAGCCAAGGACAAGCCGAACCGAAGGTGCAACATACAGGAAGGCACCCTTGAGAGATAATACGAGCAAGAAGTCTGGGAGAAATTCAAGAAGCAGAAGGGCGAGGGACGGAGATAATGAAATGGGAATCGATCCGGCCATCGTATTACCGCTAGCCGACATGCGATTCATAGAAGTGGAGCTGGATGGTGGCGTGACGAGCATCGTGAGAGGTGTCGTTGCATTGCTGCCTTGGTCTGCTAATGCAGTTGAAGTACCAGTTGGACCAGACATGTTTGTCCCTGTTGAGATTGGGACGGAGTCGGTGAAGGTGGTATCAGCGATAAGGTTTCTTAGCTCCTTCGACACTGCTATACTCATCATCTGCCCATGTCTTCCTCCCTTTAGACCGATACTCGTCATGCTCTGAGTCATGCCAGAAAGCCCACCGTTGCTGGAGAGGTTGCCGGTTCCCCACGAGCTGTTGTTGCCGGAATAATAACTCCCATCGCGTAGTTTATCGAGTATTCGAATTGGCTGCTTGGTCAAGTCCACCTGAAATCCGATGTGGTAGGCGACTTCATCAGCTTGTTCTGGCGTATTATGTACGCCACCACGAAGAGGGATGACAGTGACGAGATTGATAAAGGCTTGCCCACCCTTTCTGTAATTGATTAGGGTTGTTTGACATTCCTTGGAGGATGAGAGCAATTTTCGCATGTAGGAAACGGCCTGGGGAGACGCGAAACGACGTGGTTCACCTCTTGCGACGTTACCAGTCGGAGACTGCAAGAAGCGGCAATTACGTCCAAGAACTTCTTGCTCGCCATACCCCGTTAGATAGCAGAACGTGGGAGAAGCATAGACAATGGGGGAGTCGTGTCGTCTCACGTCTACAATGACGAACGAGCATGACAAATCCACGGGACCGAGCTGAACGGTGGGATTGGGACGATTCACTACCCGTGAGATAATCGAGAGGACGTCAAAGCCTGAAGCTGAGTATACTGGGAGGCCGAATGCGGATGGGGCAATTATGGGGGGAGAGGGGGTAGGGTCTGGGGCAGGGACAGTGGAAGGTGCGTACGAAATGGAATTAGACGAGCCTGAGGATGGGGAGGAAGCAAGGTCGGGAATGTAATTGGTGGTGACCTCGAGCGAGGGTGGTAGTTCTGGAAGAGGCTGTAGCCGCGGATCCACGTTTGCAGTAAAACGAGGAGGGAAAGCGAGAGGGATACGCTGCGTCCGACTAGGGTGAAGAGCATGGTAAGGAATACTGGCGCTATCAGGGAGTGGTACACCTGGAGCAATCTGCCTCGAGACCTGGAAGCTTTGGGGAGGATAAGCACAGGAGAAGAACGAAGCAAGTATGGGACGCACGGAGCAAAGCCGTTGTTGGCGAACCAGGACGATGCAAGGGGATCTGGGGCGCTGTCCAAGAGACCTGCTGGGAGAACCTCTGCACCACCGCCTGGGGCGAGTATGGGAGGGCCATTGCACATAAACTGGGGGATCTGGAACTGGACCGCGTGCGGATAGTGGTGACCATTGTGTGTGGGTTCGGGAAAGTACGAGTGCCGGCGATGAGGGTAATGGCAGTCGGCGTCGTGGTGCTGGTAGTAGTAGTCGTAGTCGACGTTGTGGTTGACGACGACGTCCACATCAGGGCGGAGATATCGCTCAAAGGGCATGTTTCGTGGTCTCGTCGAGGACAAGTAGCGGAGATGGATATATGCGTCCTTTTCTATTTAAAAAAAAATTATTTAAATGATCCAGATCGAGGTGGCTTTTAAGCGACCAACAACGTGGTCGATCGTCACAGCTGGCTACGTACTCGAGCGCAATGTGTGCACTAATGTATGTAATAGTCCCCCAGTCTCTCCTGCGGACCGTCGTTGACCTAACAGAGGAAACCTCTACGTCGCATCGCCGACATTGCTCCAGAACGTTCTTGCTTGCTCTTTCATTCTCGTCACAAGGGTTCTAAATTCACGCTTATTGTTTCCGCGTGTGTATCCCCCGCGCCCCATTTCATCGCCCCTTTTCCCGTCCAACGTCCATCGTTCAAATTCGCACTCTCCATCCGTTCATTCTGGGGAAAGGGCGACTTCGACTTCGCTGCAGGAAGTTCTAAATTGTCTGTGGCAATGACAAACCATTCTTTACTAGGAGGTGCATAACCTTTGCTGGGAGACACCTATCAAACCTCGACCAGAACCTGCATTCTCGGCGTTAATATCATCAACCGAGAACCACCTAGGCAGACCGGCCCTTCTGCCTTTTTCTAACTGGCCGTGATATGGGTACGACATCAGCGTGGTCCACTTGCTCTGACACGTTCTACCCAATATTCCGTCCAACTTTGACTGTAGCAAGCCCATGTTTGGCCAACACGCGAGTGGTAAAGGGTTCTGCGACGAGCTAGTTCAATGCATCGCTTTCCGTCGTCACTCGTTCGCGCTCTCGAACACAATACTCACAATTCAATGTCCGAGCATGGCAAAAGTGTGACCAAGCTCCAACCCCGCAGGTCTCCGTTGGCACTGCCCTTTCATCTCGATGATATAGTGCAAATCTACCTCTTGGTCTCCCCAATTGTGGCGTTGACGTACCCAGTCCAGCAGATCCCCTCAGCGAAGCGTGACTATACCATTGGCGTATTCTCGACGCCAGAGGGGGACATAGACGCTCTTGACTTTATAATTCACCCGCCCGACCCGGCGGGCCCTAGGAGCGAAGCGCACGGCATCCCCGTACCACTGGCAGTTGGAGCCTTTCCTCAGCTACATAAGCCCGTACCTGTGACATACTAGCGTACGAGAATTACGGTCCATGTCGCCGTTTCCTGGGATGACGGAACGACCCACCGTCCCGGGATCGAACACGGTTCTTGCTGTCCGGTGGCGACTTGGCGTCCGTTGCCTTCGTGGGTTCTCATAGCCGAACTCCCCGGTCGTGGTCCCTTGTTTAATCCGACCAATGACAGAGCCTTTCTCGGCTATAGTGTCGCGGAACACGCGCACTCAAATAGAAGGAGTCAGTCCGCTTCAGAACTTCATATCAGACCCCCGTCGTGCTGAACTCTTAAAAGTCGCGTACAGATCCGAGCGTACAACGATCCGCCACTGACGAGACAAGATCGTCAATATGGCATTCAATACGATTCGGTGTCTTTGCGCGGACCTTGTAAACAACCAGGTACTGTACCGGAGTTTTGCATGTATATGTACTACATCATTCTGCCGACAGAACACCCGGGGCCGGTATTTCGTGTCCGAGTCATTCCCATGATACATACATATATCTAGATGGCGCCATCATGTTGTGGCGCTTCGACGTAAAAACCAGAGGATCTTGTACACATTTCCCCTCAGGTTCAGCTGGTTCTTCAAAAGGAATTATTTCGTCACATTCCAGTTGGTCATTCAAAAGACAGTTTATATAGTCGTAGCCACTTGGCAGAACCATATACTAGGCTATCAGTTCTCGCCATATCTCACGCCAAAGATCCTGGAAATCAATAGACATGGTACCCTGCACTGGCCTCCGGCTATGCGGCGTCCTTGCTTGATACGACGTCCTCGGCTCTTCCGTAGCCACTCATCACTAAATCTTTAGAAGGGTAGTCATGGAAGTCATTCCCGGTCCTTTTGATCGCTTTTGATTGATCTCATCTATGATACGACGATACTGTCAATCGCTTGGATTGCAGATGAACGTACTAATATTATAGTGGCCGCAAGCACAAGCTACCACTGATCTTCTCCACCAAACGATGTCAATTAGTGGCGTGCACACGGACTTTATCATCCGTTTCCAAGTTCACCGGGCTCTTCCGAGTCATCTCGACGGTCCAGGCGAAGGTTCTCCTAGAGCAGGACACAGCCAAACGTAATCACGGCAACAAGCTCCATGACGACGACTTGAACGTCCTCCCTGAGAGCTTGACAAGGTGCGCTGTTCGCCAGGTCAAAATGGCCCAGCGGCTGCAGCAGTGACCAATCATTGGAGTGAGGCCGTCGCGTGGCGCTCTCGGCCAGGCTAGACTAACATTGCCTGAGCCAACCCAATGTCCTCGTTGATGCATCGATGGATTCTGTCTTGGCAGGGCGGTCTAACGCACAGGAACCTTGGGTTACACCTCCAGTATTCAGCATGTGATAACGGGGAACCCTGCCATTTGCCGCACGGTTGTGACGATGCCCAGAGTCTCACGTTTGTGCCAAGCGTGTGTGTGCATGGGGGCACGCGGGTGTACACTGTTCTCTCAACTGACCCACTGAGACGCTGGCGTACATAGCGCACGATTCAGTGAATGCCAGGCATTCTGCTCGTGCCAGTAGTGGCCTGGTTCACCAGGGACTTGTCCCATGCCAACTGTGACGTGGGCCACAGCAAGGAATTAATGCCGTCGCCCGAGGGGTGGGTTCAAACCGGAACCGAAGAGAAACGAGCCTGCTCCGTCTCTCCGAGCTTGCGACCGAGGAAAAACTTCAAGGTGAAGAGACTAGTCAGTAAATCACCAATGGACCATGTCCTCGTCAATTGCCAGTGGGCAAGATTCTGGTCAATGTATGAATATCGTCACGTAAGACGCAAGGTTGCCGCATCCGCGCCGGACCGCCGGACCGCAAACTTTCCAGTAGCATGGCGCGCATACACGAAATGAATTGAATGAATTGAACCGGGCGCGATCCTCAGACAGTGTTACGTGTTGGCGCAGGGTCGATGATGATACGGGGCGTGGCAAACCAGGGCTTTTGGCGTCCTTGCCCCACCCGCAGTGTTGTGCCGCTTGTTACCACTCGGTGCTTTTATCGGCTAAAAAGTAGAGAAGACACTGGGTTCTCTGCAATACCGTAAAGGCGACCCCCCAAAAACTGCCAAGCATAGATAAACAAAAGAAAGAATAACAATTATCTCCGCTCCCTATATAACGCGGACTCATTTTTTGCCCTCATCCCTTCATCATCCCCCTCACAACACTTCAGCATTGTTTGCTGTCGTGTCTACGCCACTCCCCACCTCCTTGATGTGCATGCGCAGGGCACTTCGCATAAAGCTTTGACCACAATGGTCACACCGTTCGAATAGGTCGTCTATGACCCATCTATCGATTCCAAGCCCCATTTTCAAGGCATCTAAGGCCTCTGACTCGCGCTCGCTGAACTCAGAGGGGATGTGCGCTGTCAGTCTTGATGGCCCAGCAACTGGAGACACTGGTGAGTGTCTCACAGCAGAGGCTCTGCAACGGGGTGACTGATGGGATCCTGATCGAAGTGATACGACTTGGTTATTCGGCATACCTATCATGTACTTAGTCTAGAGTTCATGAACGCAAATGTTGCTTACTTGGATTAGAGCGACGATACGGATGATAGAATGCACGTCGATGCGGTGTGCCCACCACAAGTGGCTGCGACAGGCCACTTCGAAGTTGCTGGATACCAGGGTACATGGAGACATGGATACTGAAGTACCCATTGACGAAGGGCACAGGATGTTGTAGCAGAGTGGTGTCTCGAACGGCAAGCCGGCGCCATTGTGCGAGGATACTGGGAATATTCGGGGCACCGACTGAGGAACGATGAGTATGAGAACAACACGAAAATGACATACATACACGACAATGTAGGTATCTGCTCATAGAGGGATTCGAACATCGTCATCATATGGATCTTCATTAAGTCAACTAGCAAAGAGCTGAGTAAATGCTCAAGACAACAAGAAATGGAGAACTTACGATAGAAACCACATCGATTATCGACGTAGTGGCAACGCACTACCGTATGTCTTGAGAGGAACTCATCTACGAAGCGAGCCGGAGTTGGCTGACTTGCTAGAAGCGCACAGAAGCACTCTAGTACGAGTCCACGCCGCTCCATCCAACCGAAAATGCCACTGGGAACAATGCGAACACCGAGGGGACCGAGTGGGCTATACTATCATTCAGTATCATGTATGCCAGGAATATAGGTAACTTACTATGCAATTGTAATCACACGACCGAGGTCGCAGGTGTAAACAACAAGATCAGTGGATGTGCGCTGCACTACAACACATGGGTGGAAGACGGCATCGATGGGAGGAATCTCGGGGACGATGGGGACGATTGGAAGCGCTGGTAGTGGCGATGACGCGCGGGCAGCGGGCAGAAAAGCAGGCATAGCGAAGGTGATCAGAGATGGCAGTTCAGGTTGAAGATGGGACGCCCTCACCTTCTCGCACCCTTATATACCCAGCGCACCATCCATCCGATGGAATCTTGAAGCCTGAATGCCGAAATTGCACGACGTTAGCAATAAATGGGCCGGAATGTGCAAAACGGCAGCGCTGTCGTTAAGCGCTTAGAATCGAATGGTCGAAACGTGAATGGCGGGTCTCCGTACAGGGGTATTTCCTGGAAAAGTTATGTTGGTGACACGACAGACTATGAGATCTCGTTAAAAAAACATGGCACACACCAGCGACACCCAAACATCTGCCCGATCCTTCCAAAAACGAGCACAGCGATGTCTTGATAAATTTCGGTGAATGGCTTCAAGTTCTGGGTGCCCTGGGATGTCGTACGATGTAGGCGGTGGCGTCAAATGTGAGGGGGTGGTGTTGACGTCGAAATACTTTGAACAGCGTTGGACGATGGTCGTGGTTGGGGTGAAAAGGTGTGGTAAGACCCTATGCGGCTGTGTCACACCACCACAACTCACCAAAAAAGGAAGGTAAGGGTGTTATCTTCAACGACGACCTCGATAGGTGACCCCCACCTCGATGCTCAAAACGTTGCCGATGAGGAGGTATACATTGCCGATGAGGAGGTATATATAACAGGTGAGTGCTCCGGACGATCCCCTCTCCCAATGGACGCTCACCTAACCTACTCAGTGGGCCAGGTGGGCATGATCACGCCGCCCGCGCTCACTCCCTCGCTGCTCCAATCGTCTCACCCGCTATCTCAGTCACCTCCCTCACAGCTTCTGCCATCCTCCTCACCATTCCGACCCTTTTTCCTGCCATCCAAACACCATTTGCCCCTTGGACTGTCTCCTCTGCCTTCAGGACCCACTTCCCCGCCTACCGGACCCACTCGCTCGCCTGCCGGACCCACTCGCTCGCATTTCGGTCCCTCCCTTTTGCCTTCTAGACCCTCTCCCTCACTGTCTGGACCTCCCTCACCGTCTGGACCCTTCCATTCGCCATCGCCGTGTCCCACCTCTTCACCTGTCCCCACCGTGGTCGCTTCACGCTACGAGCCTCCACCAGCTCGTCCATTCACCGACGCTGAGCTCCACCATGGCCTTCACAAGGTAACCCGCGAGAAAACCGCTGATCGCGTCGTCGAGCATCCGCTCGATGCAATTGTCGAGTACCCGGAGACCGGCAACGCTCCAGGCAGTGCCGTTGCTCACATCTTCAACATCCGCCCTGACTCGTTCTATCATCCCCACTTCAATTTTCAGTATTCGCTTGGAGATGGGCATGGCGGGCGTGATGAAGTCACTTGCAAGATGCTGCGGAGCGTGTCGGGCAGGCCTGTCAGCTGCTCGAAGCTTCGCACAACATGTAAGCCTCCCCTCTTTTTATGTCACTTCACTTTCGAGGCTAATGTACTTTCTGGCAGGCAGAGGACTACGTTCGTGCTCATTCCGACCATATGCCGCCTCAACACACTCATTCACAAGCCGTCAGGCGATCCCGCTCCACACGGCGCCATCACATGATGCTGGCCACTCACCGGCACATAACGCCCATGTGGAGGTCTTCCACAAGACTTTGGGCTTTTATTGTGCCCTTGTTGAGAAGGGGTGTGCGTTTTCCTCCATAGTTGACTTCCCTGATTCCAACGACACGATTGAACAAGAGAATGACCCCCCGGAGGAGGTTGACGGTGCTGATGGTGAGCCGCCGAAGGATAACCGTAAGCACAAGGCTCGCAAATGCCACGGTGACCTTGAGTTGAGATACGACAACTACAATCAGCCATACATACAGTAAGTCTTTCGTTTCTTTTCTCTTCGTCACACGGCGTGCCTCCTAATTAATATCCAAGGTGCTCGAAGCGATCGGATGACTCAAAGAATGCCCATCTGCTCTTGCGCAATTTGCAGGAGTTCGACATCCCATATCTTCGTGCACTGCTCGAAGACGACAGTGAATGGTACCTACAAGTTGAGAACCATGCCAAATCTCTGGGGATTGGTCCCCTTACTCCTTGCACGTTCGTTGCATCCCTGAACGAGCAAAAAGCTAACTGTCGTGAGTATTCCCGTCTTCCTTTGGTCTTGGTTGATCTAATTAACTCTACAGCGTATTGGCACCGTGATGCGGACAACAAGCTACATCGCGGCCCCCTCCTCGTGAGCGCACCAAGTCAAAGATGCAAAACGAAATATGATATCTATGTCCCTTTCGACCTTCATGACTGCCCCTACATTCTCATTCTGTCGACCAACCCTCACAGTCACCCACCTCCACTCCCGATCAAGACGCCCCCTCAAATTATGGATTGCCTCGAGTCGCTATTGCTGCAGCTCGAGTGGAAACTCGCCGATGCGACACCCCGGTGTCTTATGCTTGATTCTGGATTTATCTCTGGTCTCCGACATGCACTTGCATGGACAAACTATGAACGCGACCCGTCCCCCCACGATCTCCACCCATCGCTTGGTAACCATGATCATTTGCACCGCTTCATCAATGTGTTACGAAGCTCCGTCTTTCCACACGGAACTGGATTCCAAGGTATGGTTCTGTGTCGGTCTTTTGACTTTCACTGTTTAACATCTTGTTATAGGTGCAGAAATACTCGTTCGCGACCAGGAGTCCCTTCCACTTGATCACCGTTATCTACGATGTGTGGAGCGGCATGACATACCTGGGGACCATGTGTTTCGTCTCATCGTCTGCATGACAGCCCGGATGTCATTTCTTCTCGTTCAAGCAAAAAGAATATCAATTGACACGTCGTTCAAACGTGTCCATGGGTGGCAAGAGTTTGAGATAGAGGGATGGGACAACGCACATCAACGATGCAAGTCTTTTTTCTCCCGAAAGGACATACCTAATACAGCTACAGCCATGACCTTAGCACACGCCTTTACAACATCACAATCAGCTGATGCACACGTTATTCTCCTCCGCCGCATCTTTGAGACAGCAGAATCAGATACAGGTGTTCCTGTACAGTTTCATCACATCCACGGTACTGGCATTGAGTCAGTCATTGCTGACGGACATCGGGGTCAAGCACTAGGTACGTTTCTGGTTTAGTATCTCAGCAAGATCTAATGATTTGTAGGACTAGGAAAATTCTGTGTAGAGCTCTGCCGTGACATCCAAGATTTCTGTCGCTATGAACCTCATCGTCACATTTGTGAACTTGATCCCTATGATCACTTGCGGCGATTTTTCCGTGTTTGTGTAGTTCACTTCAAACGAAATATCCAGCCACTAAAGCATGAACTTCCAAATAATGTCATCGAAGCAATGTATAGCATTGCTTCAGTAGAACCACATGTTGACTTCAACGCTACAATAGCTACAATTCGTAGTGGTGACCTCAAGGCAAAAGGTATGTGCTACATGTCTAGACTTTAGGAGAGTATATGTTAAGTTATCCTAGCATGGCTAAAAGACAAGGAAACTGCGAAATTCATGATACCCGCACTCTATCAACCTCGTAGTCTCATCCCGACATATATCTGGAAGGCATGCCCATCCACGACGAACGGTAATGAGCAAGCACATCGGAACATCAACCGGGATGGTACCAGACTCACCCTGCTTGCTGGTATCATGCGAGGACAACAGCACGACATGCGGATGATCTCTAGCATTGATGTCCACATCAGTCAAGGGATTAACCCTAGAGATACCATATCAACACATACCTTCCGTGCAACACGTAGTATAAGCCGAGCAGGTGCGAAACCACAGTGCAAGGCCAAACAATAACTAAAAATGTATAGTCCACATTCAACAACATCAACATGATACAAGGAAGAACCAAAAGGCCAAGCCAAGGACAACATCAACCAAGAAACCATCAGCAACATCAGCGAGCACAAACTCTGTACCCCAACCTTCCGAGCGACACTACCCTTTAACAATGAACACTACAATACCATCAGTATCATTTCCCAACTCTCCTATCAGGATTTCAACCTACAGCACACTTACCAATGCGTTGAACAGTAACATCCACGGCCGACCTGAGGAATCAAGCATGATTAGCGTAGAGGCTATACGAACACATCAAATACTTACTAGATATGACCCCCAGCAACATTACAGTACATATAATGCACTAGCAGGTGCATTGGGTTAAGGCCAATGGGAAAGGGAGGACTGAGACGACAGGAGGGAGCATCCAACAAGGTCACTGCTGGGGACGACGAGCAATGCCGCCGTGGAAGATGTGGGGACACGGAGGCACAGGGGACACAAAGCAGAGGCACCAATGGGGGCAAAAGTTGAAGCTTTGAAGCGAGAGAGTGGTTCGGTATATAAAGAAGAAAGTTACGTTAGCAAACAAACAAGAAAAAATAAAGTGACATAATCACCGCCAGTGTCTGAGGTCCCTTACAGACCGTAATGCTGGTACCTGAAATTCGTTAGCCGATAAAAGCACCGAGTGGTAACAAGCGGCCCACAACTCCCCCACCCGTTCCATACACTGGAAACCAAGATAACGAAAATCGTGTGCATGGGGTGATGACTCAGACCCACCTCCGAGTTGACGATGCACATGCCCAACGGTTTTATAAACTCGAAGTGCCATGCGCCTACAGTCTTCCCAAAGCATCCATTAGCATGCTCACGCAGTACATGACACCGCACCAGGTAACCTCCCAGCCCCTTCGTATCCTAAAACCCATTCACGCCCAACGCAAACAGCTCAAACAGCTCTAACGGGAACGCGTTCGCAATCGCTGCATACCCCGCCACGTTCGGATGTAAGAAATCCCCCGAATTATACGCTGGGTTCAACTGCGTCGCATTCGTCGGATCCGCAATAATCGACGCAAAGTCGATCACCCCGTCAAACGCACCGCTCTTCATGATCCAATCATTGATCCGCACCCGTGTCTGCTCGCGCAGTGAATCCGAGTACGGCTGGATCGTGTCGTTTGGCGTGCCAAATGGCGTGATCGTCGCCGCAAAGATGGGTAAGCCAAAGGTGTGCACACGTGCAATGATTTGTTGATAGGCTTGGATAAGACGGTCGCCGACGATTTGTTGGGCAGCTGGCGTGGCAGGGGCGGTACCGATGTCGTTGACGCCTTCAAAGATCATGGTGTATTTGATCCCAGATTGGACGAGGATGTCTCGATCGATGCGTCCTAGGGCATTGGGACCTAGACTGTCATACAGTATACGATTTCCGCCAGCAGCTTGGTTGAGAACAGCAATATTGGCTGTGAACGGGTTTTCTTGCATGCGTCGGAGGACGAGGTCAGGCCAGCTACAAGGGAGAGCGAGACGGGAAAACACGCCGTGCTGTGAGCGATCGTAGATAATGGGGAAGAACGAGGGTAACGCACCGGTCATTTCCGTCTGTGTCGCTTCCACGGCCATCTGTAATACTGTCACCGACGATCACCCAACTACTCGCCTCCAAAGGTGACCATGCTTCTATCCCGCTCAAGAAGAACCTGCAGTCAGTTCCACTTCAGTATCTACCCCGTGGAGTGAAGAAGAGACATGGATTCACCGATGTGCCTCGCTTTGCGTTGATGGGTCGGTCATGTTTGGCGCACCGACATAGTTACCAAAGCTATACCAACTCGTGGTACGGCTACCAGGATGACTTGTAATATAGAACCCTTGCTGGCCCCTCTCCGTGTACAGGTCCACAGTCACCACGCTCTGTGCCTCTAATTGGTAATAGATTGGATCCGAGACGACCTGTGCACCATTAGGAATGATGATGGACTGGTTCCCTGAGAAGGTGATAGGGATCATAGAACCCGGCACGATCTCTGGCGTGCCGGCCCTGCCGTTGAGTGGGATGCCAACGCCAACTCGGGTAATGGGGAGATCATTCACACCAAACACGTTTGAAATGCGGATGCGGATGTAGGACGAAGCTGCAATAGAGGTGTGAAGCGTCTGTCGGATGGTTGAGTTAGTGAAAATTGAAACTGTTCCGTTCTACGGAGGAGTTAGGTGGTGTGGTAAGCGAGCGATCGGAGAATGGATTGGGAGGAACGCACAAAGGGTGGGTTTGGCACGTTGGAGTATTCTGTGAGTTGTGGCATCGAGACCCAGGTGTTGACCCAGTGACCGGCAGGCGCCGCAACGACAAGGCCTGCAAGAGGGGCGCAGAGCAGGAGTGAGTACCACATTGCTGAAGAGTGGCTTGGTCACGCTGAGCAATTAAGGCGCAGTCAACGAACTGTCGACCATACTTTTTTGTTAAAAAACGAATGTCCGAGATTTCGCCAAGAAATATGATAAACGGTATTAGCTCGTTCGAGCAGGTGACTGGGTCATATGCACGTTGGATGACCGTATGTCACGGAGAAGACGTGGAAGACGTGGAGATGATACGGACGTAGTGCAGATCGTTGTAGAAGATTGACAGCGAGCCCAGAGTGCTAGCCGGAATCATGTTTACACCGAATATTAATGACCACTCCTCGGGAATTGAGCCAAAGCGGCCTTTTCTGTCGAAACAAACAAGTCGTGCAGCGCAACTGGGTCCGTAATTGTCGGTGATTTTGCGTGCACGGAGACGGGCACGGGCGCGATTCCGTTCGTTTGAGCATGCATATGGCTACAAACAACTTTACTCGCATGACACGTAACGTAACTGCACCTTGCTCTTAAGCACTCGTCCTAAGTAGTGGACGCTGGACAAGGTCTAGTTGCATCGTGTAGTTATTACAGACGTGGAAGCCATAGAATATACACGGCTTACCACCATGGAATGCTCAATTAGCTCCCGAGGATTGGGATATAGGGGAAGACAAACACTCACAAAGTCTATCGACCGCCGCGCAGTGGCTTATTCGCATCTCTGTGCCTAGTTCTGCATTTCCGACTGCTGGTTCATCTTTGAATGGTTCTCAATTAATGCCGCCTCCGCATCTCGTCTCCATTGTTTGATTTTGGTCTCTGGTAGGATGGGAACAAGGAGCTGGGCATCACGGCGGTCTTGATTGGACAACTTGGTTGAAACATGTACATATGGTTTCAGCTACTCGTTTTTCAGTGGCGGTCAGAAAAAAAAGTGTAAAAGAAAAGGTATTAGTGATTTGGCTGTGCGTCGCGCAGCAAGAGTAAACGTACGTCGCTCTGGGTGATCTCCTCGATACTTGGTCCGACAAAGACGCGCACTTTCTCGTCGAGGAGGCGATACTTGGACGTGCCGCGGATGACGAACCGACCTGGTGCACCTGTGCGGTGACCACCCGGGAGCACTGCTTGGCGGGTGCCTATGGCATAATGGACGCGTCAGGTGGGATGAATGGGCTGGGATAAGAAGACATGCCCTTATAAAAATCCTTGTTGCCACGTTTTGGTGTCAGAGCACGCCGAGAGGCTTTTGACAGACAAGCCAGAGTTGGGTGCATCCTCGAGTTGGGAGGCAAGTGTGTTGTTTGTTTATGTAATGTCACTCTCATTGCCAAGGATCCCATCAACGAACTCAATCATCATGCACCATGATGCGAGTGAATCATGGCACTTAGCTGATCATATTGCTTGTATGCACGATCTTACTCAAAAGTATGGGCCTTAGTAACGTATCCTTGGAAAGTCAATCTCATGACTAGCAAAGTACTTTTCACATCCTCCACGGGTCTTCCAATTGATCGGCGTTATCTGCTAGAGCATCGTGTTGTCACCGTTGCAGAGCGAACGATGGACTCCCTTCCCCACCCCTGACCTAGGGTGTCGGTGCTGCTCCTCATGTTAATCGCGTGGTGGATCGACCGTCTGGGAGGCAAGCGGTCGGTAGCCGAGTCATTACCGTTGAGTTGATACTTAGCTCAGCGTTGCAGGCAGGCTTACTGAAACCGCGCACATGTAGCGTGCCATATCAGAAAATGAGTGGCCTGCTGCTGACTCAGACGGCCGTAACCGCTGGAGTCTCGCGACGAACCAAACGTGCGCTGGCTCTTACCGCAAGTTCGGCCACCAGCTTCGGGGCAATGTCAGAAGTCGGGGTTGCTAACTCAGAGTTTTACGCGGAAGCCTGAGCGTGCATTATTGTAAGTACTTGTCGTTGTCGTTGGCAGTTATCCAACACAGTAACTCGTCATTGTCGACGTTGTAGCATCCCGCTCGTACTCGGGGTACCGGGTCATTTGTTCAACCCGGCTTGACCAAATGCCAAACCAGGCTCCATCCCTTTGTTGACCTTGGGTCTGAATCCAGAGCATCAAGGCATGTTCAGAATATCGTGTCGGGGAGCCTGGCCGAGTGGGTAGCACTACTTGGTGAGCACGGGCCTTGAATCACACCGTCGTTGTAGAATAGAACAAGACATGAAAAATACAAATGGGTGCCTTCTGGGCATGTTGGTCTTGTACACAGAGCGGAACATTTGGGCCCCGTAACGTCTTGGTGGTATTCTGGAACATCTCGTGCTCCACAAACCTCCTTTTCTTGTCATTGGGGCCGCAATATGCAGAGTCATTCCATGAATCTTTTCGCAGCTTAATGGCAGTGGACTGGACAGACCAAACAGTCACCGGCAGCCTGAGACGCTATAACTCAGGTACCATATTATGCGACAGACGGCCTGAAAGCTCCACGTTCCCACCGGGATTACTGGTCCGGAGAACCTCTCTGTGGGTGAGGAAACTATATGCCATGCGCTTCGGAACATTGTTCACATATTGTCGTCATCCAGGTATAAATACGGACACTGAGCCAGGAGATGTCCATCTCCTTTCTCAAATCCACTTAAATGCTCGCATTATCAATGATCCAGCGATCCCGATGGCTGCTCTACCTTAACCCATCAGTTACCCCGTCGACTGTGCTGCATGCTAGTCCTTTGTGTTTCACTTGCCATTGCCCCCATATAACTAGATTTGCATGCTGCAGTCAGCTTGAATTTCTCCGGAATATCGAGGGTCTCAGAGGATTCGCCGGTTATGGCTCTGACCCAGATGCATACCTCAAAACCGCTCCTGTAAGTTAACAAATTCTAAGAAACTCGGACGTGCCCACTGACCACTCAGGCATGTAGTCCTTCCAAACTCGAGCATCTTGTTTCCTCTCTCCTTGATGTTTCCTTGCTGACCATTGCATAGTTTCTGGACAAAGACCATCAAGGAGCTGTAGAAACATGAAAAGGCTCGTGTTGTACAAGCTGAAAGCCAAGTTACAGGCAGATCTCCATTTGCATCATTCCGTAAGAATTGTTTGGAGAAAATACGGCATACTATATCAATTCCCGTGTCTCACAGAACCCAAAGTTGGCACAAAAGAAACGGTAAAGTATGCTAGACGTGTTTATGTTCACCATCCTGACGTAGCTTCTGCATCCAAGTGCTCTTGAGATCATCGAGGGGATAGAATCCCTTGGTGGTTTGATTGGTGTGGAGAAGAAATCTAGTGAATTCTGCCATTATGGCGTGGCCTTTTTCTCCATGGGTTTCTGCGCAGGTAGCGTGATCATCACTGGAGACCACAAATGCACAGGCTATGCGTAGGGACCCCGCCTTTGAGGCTATTACTGTAATCGGATCTAGTCATTGTCAATGAACTTAGTAAGAATCTTAGTCACCGTGTGACAGTGTCCTTACTCAGCAAATTGCTAAAAATTCCCACCTTATAAGCACCGTCCCTCACCGATTCTCTTGCCATTCCCTCGTCGTCCCCGTGTATTTTGTGAGTAGACATTCTGTTTCTCTTGTCATACCGGTGCATTACCGGATTCTCATCGTAACACGGCGAGTTGGTATGAAAGATGGACTGGGAACATGGTGGATGGAATACTGATCGAGTGGATAGAGAGTCACAAGGAGGGACAACTCACAATTCCAGTGCTCACTCGTTTGTATTCAGATAATCCGCTCAAATGGGGCGCCGTCCAGCTCGTTGCTACCGTTACTGCAAGAACAAGCCCTACCCCAAGTCTCGGTACAACCGTGGTGTTCCTGATTCTAAGGTAAGTTTCTTTCTAGTTCCCCATCCTCTCCGATTGAGGTTTTGCGCCTTCATACTAGATCCGTATCTTCGATCTCGGACGCAAACGTGCTTCTGTTGATGAATTCCCTTTCTGCTGCCATCTCGTTTCGGACGAGTATGAGCAGCTTTCGTCGGAAGCACTCGAAGCCGCTCGCATCTGTGCTAACAAGTATGTCACCAAGACGTCTGGAAAGGATTCTTTCCACTTGCGTGTCCGCGTCCACCCATTCCACGTTCTGAGAATCAACAAGATGTTGTCCTGTGCTGGAGCTGATAGGTGCGCACCTTATAGTCACAGATAGCACGTCCCCCTGATGCTTTCGCTTCTAGGCTCCAGACTGGTATGCGTGGAGCCTGGGGCAAACCATATGGCACGGTTGCTCGAGTTAACATCGGCCAGATTATTCTCTCGATCCGTTGCAAGGACTCCAACGCCCACGTCATCCAAGAGGCTCTTCGCCGTGCCCGTTACAAGTTCCCTGGTCGTCAGAAGATCATTGTTTCCAAGAAGTGGGGATTCACAAATGTCAACCGTGAGGAGTACCTCAAGCTCAAGGAGGATAAACGTGTATTGCAGTACGTGATTCTCCCGCTGTGAATCGCTATTGCTCGATGGATGACACTTCGGCAGGGATGGTGCCTATGTACAATACATTCGTCCTAGGGGCCCTCTAGAGACCAACCTGCGTGCCCAGCTCAAGGCTTGAGACATTGCATCGGGGTAATATTACGTGTTGATATCGACTAGTACCGTTCAAGAATGCTACCGCCGTGGTATATCTCTTGTCCAAGCTATGTAAGTCACGCTACAAAGGCCGTCGTCTGAGCCACAGAGTGGTGCATGCCCTTTATTCACTACATCATCCCATTGCTTCCGTGGATGGTGGTTAGGGGAACAAGCGCAAAGATCAATCCCCGGTTTCGATATTTGATCCAATGTGAAACATTCTGCTCGTGTTTCTCATGCTTGATCGTAGATAGGGAACATATTTCCTCTTGAATATGAATAAAGCCATACAAAACGAAGGCGATGTTCATCCCCTCATTCTTTAGCCGGTTGATTCTTGATCTCGCTCCGAACACATTCCCATGGTAAGTTAAAAGTTTGAGAGGCTTATCGGCCCCCACCTTGAGGGCTAAAAGCCACCGGATTCCGAGCTGTCAAGTCGGAGAGTGAACTGATGACAGTAAGTTACCCACACACGTCTGCTGAATACCCGAGCGCTGGCAGCAGCAGGCTGTGATTTCGGGGCTCTCCTTTGTCGCACTTTTGACAGGTCCGTAGAACGTTTGTTTCGATTGCGCCATGCAGTGCTTGTCACTTGCCATAATATATCTACGGTAAGATAATCGACGTTTTTGGATTAGACTCCACAGGGTGCAATCGCTCTCCGTCAGAACGAAAAGGAAATCACGAGCATCTATGGACACCATACGCCTTCCTTGCCATCTGATCAAATTTTGATCAGATGGTTGAGATGTTTCCTTCGCGCGGTGGGGCAATGCCGGGCAGTGTCGCCAGAGAAGCGTCAGGCGAGACAGAAAATCGGATTCGGGTATCGAATGGAGCCGCCATTCGATGGATTCGGCCAAAGTTTGTACCTATCAACATGGTTATCGATCACGTCGGGCGGTGTCTGGAAACGAGGGTCGGACAGGAATAACCAACGAAGTGAGGATGGGGGGGTCACCTGTTATATTGGGTTGCTAGGGTAATGCCCCAGGAGGGGTATATAAATTGACCCCATCCGCTCTTCGATTGCATTCCCATCTTTCTTATAACTTCATCGATCAAATCATCATGGGCCTTTTCGACGCATTCAAGGGTGACCGCGACGATTTCGTACGTCTGTTGCCGTCTTTCATGCCTGGATCGGCTGGGTTGTTGATGAGAGATTCTGACCCACTGTCGTGCTATAGGATGAGAAACACAAGGGTCACGTCACCCACGACATGATTGCTGGAGCCGCTACATACGAGGTTCGTACATCTTCACTATCTATGTACTGTCGCCAACTATCGTCGTTCAGATCTTGAAGGCCTATGAGAAACGCTGCGCTGATCAGGGCAAACCTGACAGTCACGCCAAGGCCAAGGAAGTGGCGTAAGTGCATCTGTTTGGCCTTTGAAGTGCTAGCTCATGTCTCGATTTGATACCAACGTCTCTAGTGGCGCCTTGGTTGCCGGGCTTGTCACCCATTTGGTCGAGACCAAGGGTGTAAGTATTCATTCGGAATTCATTTTCTCCTGTTACCCGAAGCTCATTGATCCTCGAAGTTGGATGCCTGGGACGAGCGTAAGCAGAGGCAAGCCGAGGAGAAGGGTGAGACGTCGTCATGTTATTCTTATTTTATTGGTCATGCTGACGCGTGATTGCGTCAAAACCAGCTCGTGAGCAAGTCGAAGAGGTCATTGGCCGGGATTACGAATAGTATGGTGGATCGTGCGAATTGTTGTATCCAGCGCACAACTACATGTAAATGTACTCTCGACGGAATGAAGTGACGGTGTGACTGATAAGGGAGACTTGACAATGAGAGAAGAAACAAGGATGGCTTCAGTTGTGGTTCATCACTTGCAACTTGGTCAGACTTTGGCGACCGACGTTCGGGATCAGCGTCCTTGTAGTAGCCTATAAGTGCTCGCCGGAACCGGCGCCCGACAAGTGACCAGTGACGGGTGCGAGCTTGAGTAGGACTCGTAGCTTGTTCGTCAACTCCCGCCATTGCGTCAATCTCAATCCACCAGAGAGGTGTTTGGCTAGGGTGAATCGTGGCCAGATCAACCGGTGGTTGATGTTCCGTGACCACGAAGAAATGATACGTGCTGTATTACTAGATCTGCGGGGCTTTCAGTGCTAGATGGGCTAGAAAACGCGCCTAGTAGTATTCTGGCAAACTCGGAACAATAATGGTCTGGATTTACACCACCTTGCGTTTTGTACAGTATTTGCGTGTAGCATGGTGATTTGATCACTGACCGTAGCTTTTACAGTAAATCAAAGTTCAGGAGCAGTGCGATCGGTCCACCCTCGTTGGAATCGTATTTCCTTGTTTGATGCCAGGATGCTGACTATGTACATTCGAAAGATCGTAGGTCCGAGCAGGGATTGAAAGGGTCAGAAATAAATCTCGTTGCAGATATCGGATCGTAACAGTGACCCGGCAGCAAATTTCCCAGTTGCCCCAGATAGTAGGAATACAGACTATCCATCGATTCTAAATATGGGCTACAATAAACACGGACCGAACGGAGTCGCAATAGCAAGGGTAGTACTGACGCGGAGAAGCCTTTGGTAGACCATGATGCGTTATCGCTATGCGATAAAGAGGAATGGAAGCGTATTCGAAGTGGAGCTGGATGTCAGAATCTGAGTACATAGCGCGTTTGGAAATCTTTGATGAGTGGACTGAGTATACGAATTGCAGACATGTTCGTGCAGTTTAACGTTTTAACTTTTTAACTTTTATATCACGGGTGAGTCTCAACAGGGGCAAATCGTGACAGTCCCTTGTGTCAGTGAGACACATTGCGTCCGTGGAATTGACGATATTCATGAAACTTGAATGGGTGCAAACCCCCGAGAACAACCGCTTATACGGAGGTAAATGAGGAGGTCCTGCGGTAAATTGGGCACCCGACCCACTTGGCTTGAGGATGATAGGGACGAGCACAGTGGCGACGTGTCTGTTAACATTTACATTTACAAGCCAGTCTACCATAGAGTTCTGTAGTTCACGTACGATAAGCACTTGTTCGGATTGTGGCCGCGGGTCAATGAATAGGTCAGAGTTAGTGCAGACGTTGTTGGTAATGAGGATCACGCGTAGAGGTGCTACTCACAGGGAAGATGATGTGACCGCGCGGCTGGATATCTTAAAGATCAACACAGTGGCACCGCCACCCAAAACTGGGCCGTAACACCTCGACACGTGACTCATACACTTTGACACGTGAGAAAAAAAAATAGTCTTCTTGGAAATTTTACAAGCTACATTTCTCTGGCATAGCCGACGCATCGTCGGCGCAATGCTCTGAAGATGGTATCAAATCCATTCACGTACCAGAATCCGTCGCAAGCGTTCGTATGTGAAACACCATTGAACCGGTAAAATAAGGTTCCTAAAACAAGCGCGAGCTGAATCAGTATCCCAGTCTGTTCTTGTTGGAGGTGGGTCGATCCCGGATCTCCACGCAAATGGTCGATCTATGTGCAGCCACCGAATAAGACTATAAGTACACTGTCTCGTTGTGGGTGTCAGTGTCAGTTTTTCTCTTTTTTACTCCATTTCACCGTGAATCAGTGCGCCTCGTCCTGACTTTCGGGTATCTTGAACCAAAGAATATGCAGTATAGGACCCTTTTTCTTGAAGAATTTCAGTTCGCCGTATTGCAGGAGCCCGTGATACAGTAGTTGGTAAGTCGCTTCGTCCAAAGAGAAGTTACTGACCTCTCGGGTCGATGTATGGTAGCCAAAACCAACGCTGATCAACGTTCGTCTGGTCAGTAGCACTGGTTGTGCTCAACCATTCGTCCGAGCCTCAAGTTCTGATCCGCCGGTACAACGATATCGGCAGATCCGTGGTAAGTATTCGGTGACGATCACTCTTCTCGCCGTGTTCATCACCCACTTATACCCTGCTAGTAGACTTGTGCAGGTTATGGAACTATATCTGATCCTACTAAAGTAGTGCATTTCACGATGAATTGTAATTACTTACCTGATTCAAGATGGTATTGCCGGTCCCATCAACTTGACTTCGCGGACCATCGGAAGTGGTGCAGGTTACTCTGACGTCGATTTAGGAAAAATCCACACAATCCCTTATCATTTTTTTTTACTCACCACACGGAAAGGAATACCCGAATCTTCGTGGGTCAAGGCTGCATGGAATCCAGAACGATTTGATTAGCCTCACCTGTCTTGGAACCGGGACTATAGAAAACCGAGTCAACAAGCGTGTCAAGGTGACATTCGATTGTGTATTTTAAATACAACCTCCCAATTCGTTCGAGTTTCGCCTCGACGCGTCGGAGCCGACAATCGTGTCGTCAAAGAACACATCTGGAACGTCTTCATCAAGTCCAACGTTTTCTGGTTTGGCGTGTACTGTTCTCTTCCAGTCACATCTCCACATCGGAAGTCAACCGTCAGGCGGGATCATTCACAGAAGACCATGACTACGAGCCCTACTTTCACTTGAGCACGAGGTGGGTGTACTGCTTCCTCCGATCGTTCCACCCTCATGTCATTTGGATAAAAGGGGGAGTCACTGTTGTCAAGCAGTGCGCGGAGGTATTTAATGGATCCCCCAGATCAACGGCGATTTAGTCCTTTGATATTGCACGCCGGGAAGAGCGGGAAGACATTTCTGTTCGGCAAAAAAATATTTGTGCCAAAGCAACAGCGGAGCATTGCCCGTTGTAGGTCCACATGTTCTTTGATTTCCATTTACAGTTGTCCTATGGACTGGATGTTACGGTACCGCCACGCGGCGCGTCTGTCACTTCCAGAGACTTGCTGTGATAAATGTGAACCCTCCTCCGATTCACGGAATATACCCAGAAATTATTCCTAGTCGCATTTTGGGATTCAGGTGGGCCGTTGATCATGTGGGCGACAAAATGTTTATCTATGTTAAATCCAGCTCCAACTGTCACCTATAAATCCGGTTCGTGTTTCTACCCCTTACAGATTATCCCTCACCTCGAGACACTCATCCACCTCCTTCCTCGTATCTTCCTGCATCGTGCCCATGATGCATCTTCCCGCTTGCTCCATACCGACGCGCCCGGACGCGTCCCAGGGTGCTCGATTTCCCCTCAACGCGTCCTTCGACTCGGCATCCGTCCACCCTACCATGTACCAAATTCCGGGATTGTCATGTCCTCCATCCACCTTACTCCCGATTCACACCCTTCCTGAACCTCCTTTCCCCGCAACCTTGTACGGTGCGGGTGGTACTTCTCCCATCCCGAACTACCAAGACCAAGGCACTATCTCTCTCGCAGCGAACCCCATCCCGAATTCCACCTTTGTTGCAGGTCCTTTGCTCTCCCAAGACATGCACGGAGCGGGTGGTTCTTCCTCCCCGCCGAACTACCATGGTCAAGACAACGTCTATCCCACGGCGAACTTCATCCCGAATCCCACCCTTGTTGCAGGTCCTTTGCTCTCCCAAGACATGCACGGAGCAGGTGGTTCTTCCTCCCTGCCGAACTACCATGGTCAAGACAACGTCTGTCCCGCGGCGAACTTCATCCCGAATCCCACCCTTGTTGCAGGCCCTTTGCTCTCCCAAGACATGTACGGTGCAGGCGGTTCTTCCTCCCTGCTGAACTACCATGGTCAAGACAACGTCTATCCCGCGGCGAACTTCATCCCGAATCCCACCTTTGTTGCAGGTCCTTTGCTCTCCCAAGACATGCACGGAGCAGGCGGTTCTTCCTCCCTGCCGAACTACCGTGCTCAAGACAACGTCTGTCCCGCGGCGAACTTCATCCCGAATCCCACCCTTGTTGCAGGCCCTTTGCTCTCCCAAGACATGTACGGTGCTGGTGGTGTTTCCTCCGTACCGAACTACTATTGTCAAGACAACGTCTATCCCGCGGCGAACCCTATCCCGAATTCCACCTTTGTTGCAGGTCCTTTGCTCTCCCAAGACATGCACGGTGTGGGTGGTTCTTCCTCCCTGCCGAACTACTATGGTCAAGACAACATCCCTCCCCCGGCGAACCTCAACCCGACTTCCACCTTTGTAGCACAGCCTTCGCTCACCCAACATATGTGCAGTGCGAGTAATACCTCTAACTACCAAGTACCAAATGGTCCCATCTTCCCTCCGACGAATGTAACCCTTCCCATGTTCCCCATGAACACCCAGGACTCGTGCCAGCATTTTACTGGCATGCTTCCCAGTGATGCTAACCCAGCTTTCCTGCAATCAGAAGGCAATGGTTCGCACGACCATACTGTCCCGCTCATCCCCCAATGGGCGCTCCCTATGGAGGCACCCGTAACTGCGGCTGGGCAGCAAACAATGTACCAAGTCCCCCAAAGTGTCGTACAGAGGGAACCGCCCAAGGAACCTGGGTCAGCCCACAAGCAGATCGATGGAGCTTCAGATGGAGCTTCTTCTGCGCGGCAGATGTCTCCCCAACGCGAACAGTGGAAGGATCTCCCTGGTTTCAAACTCCGGGTGAAAAACAAGAAGCCAAGAACTCGTCGCAGTGCAATGCCGACCATGAACGAGGTAGGTCTGACAGTATGGCATACATTTTATCACCTAATGCTCCAGCTACAGAACGACCGCGAGCAATATTATTGTGACCCATGCGAAAAATGGGTTCTGGTTCACAGGAAGAAATTTCATAATAAAAAACACAACGCGAGCAAATTTGCTTGTAAGATTTGTGAAATTCTTGATGAACCGTGCGTGCCGTGAGTCCTTTTGATTGTGAATGTGCAAATGGACTGTTTTTTTCTGATGACGATCCATTCAGGTTATCTCGCAAGGACGCGTTGAAGCGACACATTGAGGTGAAACACCCCATGTTTTCAAAACTTTTACGGAGCTGTTCCCTTAAGCTCCTCGCGCCTCGACGAGAGGACGAGAGTGAAGACCTCAAGCCATTGTTACAAGCGATGATTAAGATAGTATCCTAAAGTCTCCTGGATTTATACCCTCCCATTTACGTTTTTGTATTCTCTGCTCATCTTCTGGTGCTGATTTCCTGTTTACTGTAACAATGTACTCACTAGTCTGGAATCCCTACACAACCGTTCTGTACCCGCCACGGTTTGCCACGCTACGTTCGACAATGAAATGGATTACTTTCGATCCTACGCCGGCGAGACACTCATATTCAAAGTTTCCTTCGAGTTAGCTGGTACCAACGTCAAACAAGAAGTAACCCTACGTTGTTATCTGCACGGCGAGAGCCATGCCAGATCCACTTTTGCCACACGCTGAGACTGCAACGATTATTGTAAAGTGTTTTATTTTATTTTCAAATTTAGGCACAACTCAATTGATTAGTATCTGACTGGAATGTGTTTCTGTACACTCGATACTCGAACCCGGAGAAACTAACACCCTCTCGAACCCGCAGTCACGGTACACACTCTGTTGTCCCCCACATGTATGACAAGTCATGGAGGTCGACAAGGATGAAGTCTTGGTTCCATGCCGCTGGTGTTGCGTGTGCTGTGCGGGTCCTTGTGCGTTGGATTTTCGTTGGCTCATCAGGGGCCCCGTTTGAGACATGATCGATGCAGGTCGAAGCGTTTCATAACTTTTTAACAGATATAACATCGAGAAACGGCATGGTTGGATAGGTTTTGTATATTCGCAGCTGAGTATGTACAATCTTCACGGTGCTGTGCACCCTCCAAAGAGAGCCGAGGACAGAAGAGCAAATGAAAAAAGAAACGAGCGTTGGGAGGTGTTGTTCAAGAAAGACGGTACACTCCACGGGAGGAAGGGTAATCGAAAGAGAGAAAAGAAAGAAAAGAAACATGACATTGATTCCGAGAGATTAGGCTTTCAGGTTATCCGGTTAGGTCAAGCATGCGCGCACAGACAAAAAATAGAAAGCGAAGAAAAAGAAGAAAGAGAAAATAACGAGTGTGGTATCCTGGATACAAACATTGCTAACTTGATGGCGTGAAGTGTTCAGTGGGGAGAACCAAGCAATGAAAACAGCGATGCGAACCTTCTGACGAGAAACGCATGAGTGGAAAGGATTACGGAATTCTTTGTGGCGTATGAGGGATTAGTTCCTGCACCAAATTCGGTGGGAACGAAGTACTAAGGGATGTTATAGTCGCGAGGTCATGCCAGGAAGCCACAAAAAAGAAGAAACGCAGCGGGCGATGGGTGGGTCGTGTCGGTCGTCAAGAAAAGGACGCGCATAGATGTTGGAAATGGTGATGACGCATACGTAGAGTGAACTGCTTCAAAGATCCGCGCCCACAGCGTCTACCACATACAGCACTTGCTGTGGCCGCACAAATAGCCCCATGGACTCTGACGTCGATAAGTCGCTTGCGGCAGGAGACGCACTCCGCATCCGCTTCATCCTGTCCAACCCGACGTGCAACTGATCCCCTTCCCTCTTCGTACCACCCGATCCCTTGAGCGTCGACATGCCATTGCTCCACTCTGTCTTGCGCCGCCGTGGCGCACGAGTGTCATCGCCGGCACCGAACTCCCATTCGGAACCATTTCCTCCAATGTCAAAGTACCGAATGCCACCCCAAGAGCCATCGCACCATGCCCGGCCATCACTGACGTCACCAACCCAAGCGTCGATGGGTACCTCGACGCCAACCCATGGTCCACTCTCGCCAAGGACTTCCCCGATATATCTTGCAAACGCACGGAATCGCTTCCGCTTGGAAGAGATGATACAAGGAATGCCAATGTCGAGCGTTGCCCCGGGTGGAGCTGCAGACGCGAGGGTTGATTCGGTGAGTGTAAGTCCGGGCGAGGATTTCGTCTCTGGCGTTCGCGTGGAGGTGACGACTGTTTCGGAGCTCTCGCGGCCGGCGAGGGTGTCGTCGGAAGTTTGGTCGTCCTCCACGGGAGGGGGAGTAATGATGGGATCCGCTCCTTGCTCTGGAACCTCTGGCGCGGTGTAAACGGTGTGTAAATTTGTCTCTGTGTCGTCGTCGTCCGCCAGTGACTCGGCCGGTGAGACGGAGTGCACATTTTCCTTGTCGTTGTCACTCTTTGGCACTCGTTCCTTTCCGATCTCCACACGACCGATACGCGGGGAGGGCGAAGGAGATGACTTCTGACTCACTTTTTTTTCGACGACGTTCCTGCCCAGCGACTTTTTCTGTGCAACTGGCGTTGTACGACCTGCAGACGGCAGCCGTTTGGCCGCCAACCCGGGGCTGATCTTTGTGGTATCTTTGTCTGGATGCCGCACGGGGGTCCGTGTAGAGGCAATAGAGACGCCAGACGCGACGCGGGTTCGGGCTGCTGGTGCACCTCCTGGTCCTGATCCTATTACATTAGATATGGGGCCCTTTTTGGCGGTAGTTCCGACGGTTCGCGTGCTGACAGTCGAAAGTGTGGATCCACCAGATGTTTTGCGAGATCGAGCTGAAGTGGGAGTGATGAGTTCCGATGGTGCGGTGCGGAAAGTTGTATCGGATGTCGCAGAGGAGAGACTGGAGCTTGGACGTGCCGTAGACGATGGTATGCGGAGGGTGGAAAGACCATTTGTGGCATGGTGAGACGACTGATGGGTGGAACCTCGGATGGCGGGATGTCTGGCGCGGACTGGATGCGTAGATTGTTTGGATCCCAATGACGTGGAACGCGTAGATGATGTGCTGTTAGTAATAATCTTGGACAGAGTAGGTCGTCCGTTAGGGGTGGTCGTGACTGAGGGAGTTGGTGTTGAACCATCATGGTCGTCATCGCCGTCCCCATCGTCATCCTTTTCGCTTGCTCGCGAGTCGCGATCGTCTGAACGTGTCGACGTCGTGTTTGTCGATGGCGACCTCCGATGTCCAACCACATGGCCGTGAGCACGAGCCTTTTCCGTCACACCAGTTCGTGCACTCGTGAAGCTCGCAGAGTCTGGCGTGAGCTTAGAATCGGGTCTCTCGCTCGCGCGTGACGTTGTGCTATGGTTGCGCACCCTCGCAGAACCAGGTGGTGTGAGAGTGGCCGTACTCCGCGCAACACTGCGTATCGAACTCCCCGAACTCGCAAGGTTACCATCCCTACCCTGACCGTGTGATTTTGAAGTGGCAATAGTACGCGAGAGGACGGAAGCGCGAAGAGAGTGAACTGAGAGCGAGTCCGAGTCTGTGTCGCCGGACCCACGGATCAAGGATGGGCGGAGAGCACGAGATAGATGAGGATTCCGGAGCATGTGATGCGGTGCAGGAGAGATAAGATCTTCGACGGGAACTTCGATCTCTGGTAAGATTGCGATAGCCAATGATGCAGATATTTCGGAATAGATGGATAAAAAAGGGGATCAATGAACACAAGATGAATGAAGTCTGGAGAATAAGTCCCACCTTGCGAAATCTCTTTGACTGACCATCCCTCGAGAGCATCAAAGCCACCTTCTTGGCGTATCCCCATCCACCGTTTCCTAATCCATCTCAGCAAATCGACGCGGGCGTCTTCCACCTGTGCACGGATCGACGATGTCTGCGAAAGCATTGTTGCATCTGTTTCTGTAGCATGCGGGCGAAGTAGTATGTTAGACACAAGTGTCTGGCGGGGACCAGAAATCCATCAACGCTCGATCAGGTTACGATGAAATTGATGGACGTGCCTGGTAGACGGTCGCAGCATAGCGTTCACTCATTCCCCTCTTGAGGGACTCCATGACCCATCCCACCCTCTCTCCATCCTCAAACCCCACCCCATCACCTTCCAACATCTCGACCCACTCTGGCTGCTCAAAGCACGTCTCGCTCTCCTTCACAAGACACTCGTCAATCATTTTTTGTGCCGTCAGTACCATCTCCCTCGATACATCCGCCCATGCATCGATGGCGGCATTCAGTTTCTTTATCGCGTGTTGTGCGGCGAACAACAAAGAGAAGGCGTTGGTAGGTGTCGTTCGCTTGCTGACACCCTTGACGACGCTATCTCGTATTTTCTGAGGTAGAGCGGCGAAATCGGCATTACACCAGCCCTCCCCAAATAGACCTACGAGTGCGCGTCGGGCGCCTCGCTCGAGGTAGTTGTTCGCAACGTCGTCGGAGAGCGCAAAGTCGAGTATGCGTGGGACTCTGCGGGCACACTGACGGCAACGACACCCACCGATACCCCACTTGGCATTAGTGATACGCTCGTATTCGTCGAACTCGAGGAACGCATGGTAGAGGCCGTGCAGCATCTCGTAAACGACGCGGGCCTGCGTTTCATTGTAGAGTTGAGGAAGCGAAAGATAATTTGCCGATCGAAGAATGGCAAACGCGGTATCGAGGTCATATGTTCTATGGGAGAACACGAGGGTACCCGTGTAAATGTAACCCAGGGTAAAGTGGAGGGACGCGGGGGTAAAAGGGGGAGAAGGGAGGGTAACTGTTAGCGGTTCACCCGGTGCGGATGATCCAGCTGTGATCGAGGCTTTAGGACCCCAGGTGAGAAGCTGAGCTCGGAAGTAGGGAGATCGAGTGACAAGAATGAAACGGTGAGATGAGAAAATTGCGGTGGTATGTTCAGGATTCGATGTCGAGAATGTACCGGAGAGGGAGATGCGAATATCCGAGTAAAGACGAGAACGCCACATGTAAACCAGGTCTTTACGAAGCTTGTCGATACGGTTTTCCTCGCCGTCGGCGACGTCGCGTGACTCGGAGGTATCAAAGAGGAATTCGAAAGCCTCTCCTAGGCCCTTTCCTGTGTACAGATATTCTAGCTCGTTGGAGAAGAGGGCTGGGGATGTTTGCTGGGGAATACGGAGAATGCTGCCTTGGTTAATGGACGGCGATGGAGATGAGGAGCGGAATGGGGAAGGCGAGCGTGAGTTGTGAGCATAATCCAGAGTCAGAGTTAGCGATACTGAAGATTGTGCGGGAGCTGGAGAAGGGGAGGGGGTGTAGGGTGTCGGGGACGTGATGGGCGGAGGGCGAAAGGAGAAGTAGCGCGCCTGAAACGAAGGCGGGGCACGCGCGTATACGATTGCTGGGAAAGCGTCAGCTGGCGACGACGAGGGCGATGTCCATGCACACCTTTGTGACCATAAATCTCCTCTGAGGAGTCGTGATCGTCGCCTGGATGTCGCTCCCATACAACATCCGGAAAGCGATCCTTGGCATTGTGGAAGAGCTGGAGCAAGTCGTGCTGCCATGCTTGCGTGGAGAGACGCGATGCCTCTGGTATTCCGGGGGGAGGAGGGCTGTTCGTCGCCATGGGTGATGAGGACGACGTGTTGGACGACGGCAACGACGACGAGGAGCAAACGAGCCAAGAAAGTCTGCCGGACGCTAAACACGTGTTGTCGGGTTAGGGTTTCGTGTTTGGAAGTTAGGAGGGGTCGCAAGCAGAGGGAGGGGGTTAAATCGATAAAATCCTTGAGTGTGTTCGTCGACGACGATGGGAAAGGGATCCAAGAAACAAGGCTCATCGTCGAGGCCAAGGACGCGACATTCGCGTATCAGCCACAGGGAACGAGGTCGGTACGATGAACATCCCGACGTGAATCTCAAGCCAGATAGTCTTGTGGAGGACGAGGATGATCGCACCGACGATCAGCCAGTCCCCGGTCCGACCAAAATTGACGTACCCGTAGCCATGTGGGTGAGTGTCGAAGTCATGCCATTTGACCCGCGAGTCCTCCTAACCACACAAAAGGACTTTGATCACTGCGATCCCCGTAGATGCTCCGGAAAGAAGCTCGCCCGGCTTGGTCTTATCAAAGAACTCAAAGTCGGGCTACGCTTCCGCGGTATCGTCGTATCGTGAGTCCACTGCCCGTGTAGCGTGTGGGTAGGTCATGTTCACGATTCTCGTCCCATTCCAATCAAGACCCAACGCTACTCGTGTCGTAAGCCCCGCTGATAGAGACATCATAGCTAAAGACGGACTCGCGGTCGTCGAGTGTTCGTGGGCACGTCTAGAGGATGTCCCCTTTTCAAAGATAGCGAGCCCCCATGAGCGCTTGCGTGCGTAGTTCCTACTCGGCGGTTATGTGAGCTCACGACGTGGTTCAGTCCCGTATCTCCTCGCCACCAACCCAACGAATTATGGTAGACCGTGGAGACTTAATTGTGTGGAAGCTCTTGCCGCTGCTTTTTATATCACGGGATTCGACCAATACGCAGAGACCCTTTTGAGTGGGTTTGGCTGGGGAGACTCGTTCTGGAAGGTCAATGGGCGAGTGCAGTTGCTTGCTGTATCACACGCCTAGATCTGATATGCGTTTCATCTTCAAGGGTATATTTGGACAAGTATAAAACATGCAATTCAGCAAAGGAAATCGCTGCGATGCAGGATGCAATTCTCGCCGAAATGGAAAATAGCTATGAAGAGTCGCGCAAAGACAAAGGTCGGTTTACTGTATCCAGGAATGTATGGATGAGCTAGATCTCCTATCATGCAGAGTTTTCCTCGAGAAGCACGGAGGATCTTTTGGTCCCAAATCCTAATCATGCTACAATTATTCCTGATGATGCCTCAGAATCCGGAGATGAAGGGGATGGAGAATAGATGTCCAGTACAGGAATGTGTATTACGTAATCCCCATGTGCTTATCGGGCCATTTTCCATGCTCTCGAGTCGCAGATCCTCAGCAGCTGGCCAGAAATTACAGCCATGCGGTACTACGAACAAAGATACCCAGAGGTAGACGAGCTTGTCATGGTGCAGGTTCGTCAGATTGCAGAGATGGGCGCTTATGTGAAGCTCGTGAGTCGTGCACCATCAATCAACGTGCAGACGGCGAATTGATACCCTTTGAAAACAGCTTGAATATGATAACATCGAGGGAATGATCTTGCTCTCTGAGCTTTCGAGGCGACGGATAAGATCGATCCAAAAACTAATCCGAGTAGGAAGGAACGAAGTCGTCGTCGTACTGAGGGTGGATCGTGAAAAAGGTATGTCGGAACACGCATAGATGCAAATCCAGAACCTCGGATTAAGTCCCCTGTCTTTGAACCATCCGTGAGGTTATATCGATCTCTCAAAACGTCGCGTGTCGCCCGAAGACATCACCAAATGTGAAGAACGCTATATGAAATCAAAAGCAGTGGCCTCCATCATGCGACACGTTGCATCGAAAATCCCTGCTGCCGATGCTTCTGGCGTTCCCGCTGAGGAAGAAGCTGTCGTTGCCGAAGAAATGTCCGGTGGGTCGAGCGAAGAAGCGCGATTGGAAAAACTGTACGAGCAAGTTGCCTGGCCACTCGGCAAAACTTATGGACATCCCTATGATGCATTCAAGTTGGCCCTTACGTGAGTACATCTTGTTTTCACTCGTCCCATCTCGTGTTCGTGGATGCTGACGATGCCGATGTAGCGAACAAGACAAGGTCTTTTCTTCGCTTGTCAACCCACCCAGTCCTCCTACCGTTTCTGTGCTCACGGGAACGATCGCTCGACGACTGACGCCTCAACCCATCAAACTGCGAGCGGACATTGAACTGACGTGCTACACGCCAGCTGGAATCGACGCGATCAAAAAGGCACTGAAGGCGGGAGAGAAGGAGAGCAACGAGACCGTTCCAATCAAAGCCAAGTTAGTCGCTCCACCGTTGTATGTGTTGAGCACGAACGCGACGGACAAGGTAAGGACTCGATGCTGAGCGCGTAGCTTCGACGCGCTGACTTGCATACGTTTTGTTATCCTTAGTTTGTTGCGATCGACCGCCTCGAACGCGCTATTGAATCGATACAAAGTTCAATCGAAACCCAAGGAGGGGCATTGGTCGTGAAGATGAAGGTACGTCATCGTTTCATCTCCCCAGCCAGTGTTTGAAATCCGTCGTAGCCGAAAGCAGTATCAGACACAGAAGAACAAGATTTGGCTCAACTTATGGCCAAGGCTGGACAAGAGAACGCAGAGGTATCGGGCGACGAAGATGACGACGAAGGGGTATAGTAGTTGGTGCTTGCAGTTCAATTGTCGAGACAGGCTGTCCATTACATTATCGCGGCCCCAAAATGCACGGTTTACTAGCCATTCTTGAATATCTACTCACTTCTCGGAACCGGGGGGGTCTTGTGACCTCGCGGCGCAGCTGCGAGCTCACATAAATAGCAACGAAAGGAGGTGTCTCTGAGCTGTCCAGTAAAACCGTCTCAGCCAAGATACATGTTTCTACATCTATAACAAGAAGTGATGGGGTCAATGATACATATTTCTTTCTGCCCAATACATATATGGTTATGTTAATGGCGACCAGAGTGGTTAGACACGACAGATGAGCGGCGCAGAATACAAAGTATGGCGACTTTCGGCGTTCGTGTGTATGAGATAATGTTGATCATTCATGCCATGACTAAAAACAAGTTTGAGACGACTTAGTGGCAGGATATCACGGTATGACATACACATTATCCGCGGACCCATGGGTGATGCTGGCTCTGGGGGAGATCGACCGAGTGTCTCGTCAACGATCTCTGCAACTCTGTTCCACGGAGATGTCTCCTGCAGATCGCGCATTTGGCTATCGCCTCCCAGTTTTACCGTGATTCCAGGAAATGTTGCCAAGAGGAACGACGCGACGCCAGCAGAATCACGGATATCAGAGCGTATATCAATCCGAAGGAGTAAAGGTTTTGTTCCTTGGGCCCTCCGGATAGTTGGAACAGAGTTTGCAAGTGCGGAAACTTCGCGCGCATTTAACCGGAGTTCTAGGGTTTCGATGTACGGACAATGTTCCGAGAAGGAAGTCAAAGATTTCAGCGTTCCATGGACGGTTGTTGACGGCGGAACATCATTGGTAATAGACAAGTGCTGCAAAATGGGCCACGCTCTCGCCATCTCGTCAAGTTTACGATCGTCGAGAACCAGGCCGGTGTTTTGCAGAGTAAGGTAGCGCAGATGCTGGAGAGATAGTAGATCGCCGATTGATTGGAGAGGCGACGTATAGCCAGTAGCGGTCAGTGATATCAAGCGAACAGACCGTTGCGGGCCGGACAATGACGTCACGGATCCTAAAAGCTCGCTGAAATCATCTGGGCTGACTCGGGAAGCGAGATGTATGTTAACAATCTGGAGCTGCGATGTGTGGATGGTTTTCAATAACTGTAGAATGAATGGTGTGGAGAAAGAATGGAGGCCAAGCGAGCGAAGACCCAAGAATGCATCGGAAGAGTTCGGAAGAGAAAGTCCCTTGCGTTTTGGAGTGAAGGAGAGACCCGGACCGAGTGCCAAAACGAAACATTTGAGATTCTGGATGGATGTAAAAACAGATAAAAAGTCGGTGATATCAACAGGGATCACGTCTAATATCATCTTTCAGGTTACCGTATGGGGGTAGGGGAAAACGAGCTCACCCATGAATACGCGCAGGGACTCGAGAGACCCAAAGTGGTTTCGAAATTGCGTCAAAAAAGCACGCGTGTCCTTGGCGTTACGCCCGCTGGGGTACTGGAAACTCAACGTCTCAAGTGTGCTCTGGGGAGATAACAAGAACATGGATTTCGTGTATGTCGCTTCGTCCACGATGGCGATGTTGCAAAGGGTTGGGTGACAGAGTTCCTGGAGGTTTGGGAACACGGGCTTGGACGGACACGATTGGATGAGCGTTTGCAAGACGCTTTTGTGTACCGCGAGTCCTCCGAAACCTTTGAATGTATGCTCTGGCATGATCGTGCGGATACGTTTCGTGTACTGCAAGGGTCTGCGCCAATGGCTAACCATTGGTGTTTTCTCGATCGTCTTGCGTTGCAATCAGTTTATCCCTGCAGGACGATGGGTCAAGGGACACGTACAAAGGTTGCGACGGCCATCTGCTCGCTGGGAGCAAAGTTGAGCAATTCGCGAGGAAATGTCATGACCAAAGGCAAGAGGGATGTCTGTATGCGCCATAGTACGTCGAGCGCAGGGCCACTGAAGAGCTTGCAAGTGAGGGCGAGGCGTACGAGATCAGAGCGACCCTTGTGTGAGACGTAGGCATGCTCGAAGATATGGAACAGAATTTCTGGGATTTCGAAGCAGTGAGGGATCTGGGCCTTTCTTTGCGAGATCGCTCCTGATCTCGACGCGGATGAGCGCCTTTGTGGTTGCTCCGAGTCAGGGCCGAGCATTGAACGTGGAATGTTGTACATGGCAAGGATGGTCCTGTGCAAGTTGCTGTGGTGCGCTTTGCAATCTCCGCCACAGCATTTCGAAAGGCGCGCCACATTCTGCTTGATGGCATTCAACTACGAGGACGTTGCTGAGCGTGCCATTTAGCGCTCAACTCCAACTCGGCGCTAAACTCGGCGATTTGGAATGCTCCTCATGGGCCATATAAAGTCGTGCCCTCCTCGAATTCCCCCCAAGTTTCTTTCCCTCTTCCCCCATTCTTGAACCCGTACGCTCCTTTCGACAACCCCGCCCGCCGCCCATCTCACAGCATGCTCGCCAACCACGCTCTCGCCGTCCTCCCCCTTGTCGCGCTTGCCTATTGCGGGCCCCTCATCGGACGCAACCCCCAGCTGTGCAACGTTGGGGCGACAGCCTCGTGCTGCGAGAGCGTTCAATCGGTGCGTCGTGTTTGCCCATGTCCGTTGCCGATCTGACGTCGGCTGTTCGGATAGGCTGGTACCCCGCAGGCATCCGCCTTGCTAGCGCTGCTGAACGTGCTTCCTCTGGTGGGGAATGACCAAGTGGGCTTTTCATGCACTTCACTCACTGGAGCTGGCTCTACCGTGAAGTGTGGATCAAACCCCGTCTGTTGCAACCAAACGCAGTTTGTAAGCGTCTCTCTTGCACCTTGTCTCGGAGCAACCACCAACGCGTTTACTTTGCAGAACGGTCTCATTAACGTGGGATGCTCCCCAATCGACCTCTGAAGGCTAGGACTCACGTTCACTTTTGGGCATCGCTTTCTCTACTTTTGTTGGCCTTCGAAAACCTCTTCTAACCAGACGCTCTCTTTTTGTTGATGTTGGATCTCATCTCATTTTGTCCATGGGCGTGTGGTGATGCGGTATTTGTTGACTTCAAGTTTGTAACGACGGGCGCGTGCACGCCTTGTAATGTATCATGTATGCGAGCGGGTCTCGATGTGTGAACCGAGAATGGACGTCCGACCACGATTTGTCCCCTCGCCTTGTGACATCCATCCCCACACGATCTCGCCTTTGATTTCCGTGTCGCAAGACGAGGAATGGCTACCCATTGTCAGCTGTCCTGCCGACTTTTCCTTGGACCTTGTAAGCCAGCGATTCCAACACTAGCGTTGCAATTCACGACCGTGTCTAGTTTGAACGTGCTGTCGAGCAGCTCATCCACCATCCAGAGTACAATTCAACGCTCATTCTACGCTCAGAGACCATCAGTCAGACATTTTACCCGCATGACACCGACGACACCGACACCCCGAGCGATCTCAAATCTCATCGGCCCACCTATAGCATCCAACGCAAACTCCTCCCTCGGCGGCCAGGTCGCGACGCTGCCATAGAGCAACGCTGCACGCTATATGCGCCTATTGCTGGCACGCACGTCGGCATTCCATGCACGCTCGTGCTGAGCCCCCTCCTCCCGCCTGGTGCGTCTCTGCCATACTATCATCCTACCGTCCGCCATCTCGCATTTCGTTTCGTCCCTTGCACTCCCCCGATCCTGCGCATAGAAGCGGTCGTGTTGCCCGATACGCCCTTGGATCTCGATTCAAGACTGTATCGCACCGCATTGGCCCTCCTCGAGACCCTCCATCGATACGGATGGGGCACAAGGACGCATTACCAAAAGCGTGTAAGGCACGATTGCCTGATACCCAGAGAGGCATATCAAGATCTCTATCTCGTGATGCGAGAACGACACAAGCATTTCGTGTCCGAGTGGAAGGAGTCTACGAACCCCCTCAAGCACGTGTTCGAGGTAACGTCACGATCGACCGACGAACGCCCTGTCCACAATTACCTGATACCCCATGACAGGATATCGGGATCGCGACGTACCTCATGCTTCTTTGGAAACAATCTTTTGAACAGCGCTCGGGTGACGACAATCATACACGCGTGCCCGATGCGCCGTGGAAGCACTGGCCACGGCCGCCTGGGGGGTTCTTGGACCTTGGGTAAGTCTACACAGTGTATTTATCATCAGCTCCCGCAATCACGTACTCCGGCCTACAGATGTGGAAACGGTCTCCTCACACATATCCTCATTTCCGAGGGCTACCACGGCCACGGCATCGACCTCCGGGCACGTACCTCCTGGGATCACTACCCCGAACCCACGCGCGCCGCCTTGCACGTGCACGCGCTCGATCCGACGCAGTATGCCCGAGGCGTGACCGAGGGCAGACACAGCGTCGTACCCTACCTCCAGTCCGGCGGATTCCTCATCGGCAACCACGCAGACGAGCTGACGCCCTGGCTTCCTCTGATTGCGACCGTCGACCACGCATCCGGGTACCTTTCTATCCCATGTTGTGCCTGGTCGTTTGACGAGCGGTTCGCACGCGCCTCAGGCACTACTTTTGCGGACTCGGACTCGGCCGCCATCGTCGATGACGATGCGTTTGTGGACCGCTTGAATTTGGGCGGGGAAGGTGGTCGTCAGAGTCAGTATTCGATGTATAGGATTTGGCTGGCCAAGTTGAGTCAGTGGACGGGATGGAAAGTAGAGTGTGATACGCTTCGTATCCCCAGCACACGAAACTGGGCCATCATAGGTATGTTCATATGTTTGCGGGCCGTGCCAAAGCTGGAATCAAATAGGTCGAGAGCGGCTCGTTGAAGACAATCAAGTCTATACAGAACGGGCACTTGACATCGTCCAGAACGTGGTAAAGAGAGGGACATTCAAGACTCGGATACCGGAGGGAAAAGCAGATGATCATTAAGGTGACACGCGTCGTGAATGTCACAGGGTGGGAGGGGTGAGTAAAAACTGAAAGGGTGACTGTTCTTGTTTGCCTTCCTCCGACATCCTTCTGCATTCTGCCAGTAGCTCCCTCAACTCTGACAGGCCGACGCTCCCCTTCCACTCCCGTTCTTCCTCGTCCGTGACATAACCGTACTCGTCTTCCTCGCTGTCGTATTCATCTCCCTCATCTGGGTCCTGAGGAAGATTGCCAAGCACACCTCCCGAACAATCCTCAAGCCTCACGCGCATCCTTGTGCACATATCCCACCACCTTTCCCACCGTATAACGCACGATTCCGCAGGCCCATTGTTATCATTCAGGTCTTGCAATACTCCTGGGCTCAGGACCCTCACGCGCTCCAATTTAGGAAATGAAGCTTTGTTCAGGGCTATGAAGTTACGGTCGTTTGTGCGCTGGATCATTATTGTCCGCACGGGGTCGCCGTTCGCGTACGCAGCGGCATAGCCCACCTCAAAAGCATACAACAGTCCGTGAAGCCCAATGTGACGTATATGATCGTGTGGACGGTTGGTAAGCGTGATTGGTAGCATGGCTTCATCTTCGGGTTGGTCGGAGTTGGCATCGGGATTTGGTGCTGGCGCGATCTTCCAATCGAGATTGAAACAGAATGTGGCTAAGAAAGGACAAAGGTCTAGGATAGTGCGGACGTCAAGGGTGGGTATGCAGTTCAAGTCTAGGAAGAGGAGGGTTGTGCCATGTTGAGCGAGGAAAACGATGATGTCTGGAACTTCGACGGTGTTGGTGCCAAAGTCGAAAGAGAAACTTCTCAACAGCGGAAGCGACCACCCAGTTGCCTGCTCTACAAAGTCTTGACAAAAGCCTTTGAGGAAGAGTTGCTGAAGATTTGGCAGTTTCAGTTTGACGTCCTGGGCGGAACCTAGTGTGATGATGTCCGATTCCTCGATCGCTGGGGCGAACTCGAGATGGACGGCGACGAGATTGGGGAGCGTGTCTAAAGCCCAGATCATTTTGGAAAGGAGCTCGGATGGCACGTGCCAGTGTACCGTCCGCAGGTTACGACAAGACATGCCGAGCGTGTCTGCGATGGGTCCAAATGCGGTCGACATGGGCCAATCGACGATGAAAATCTCGAGGTTAGGACACTGCTGCAGGATGGCGATGAGTGGTTTCTCGAAATCGTCCATCCTCGGACCGCGACCGCTGAGAAAGTGGGTGATGTGTAGGCGTCTCGCCCACCATCCAAGCGAAGGGTCACGATCGAGGATGTTGCAGAGATGACGCAATTTGGTGGGATCGTCAAAGAAGAGACAGCGGACGAGAAACTCGGTGCCAAGTCTGCGCCACGTCCTGCAGGCGGCGATGATCGACTATAAAAAAAAGCGGGTGAGCAATGTCGCGCAGCGAGAGGGGCAAGATGGGACGAGACCTTCTTGGTGGCGTAACTCCGTCGTTGGATGGCGCTGATGGTGTCTTGGGGCGTTCGGACTGTCCAACCGCCCCAAGGGGACTTTGACCAGGTCGATTGGGCCATGCTGGTTTGCAAGCCGGGATAGAATATGGTGTCTTCATCAGCGGCGAGGTCAAAGATGTACGACCAAAGTTCGGGAGGGAGTCTGTCCGCCATCGTTGAAGTGCACTTGCGATCAATCAACGTAGAGTGTGGTGGTAGATGCACGCGTCTGTCACGTGGTTTCCGTACAAGTACCCCGTTCTCACGATGGTCTAGAATGAGGCTGGATCCATCCTCGCTTCATTCCAACGCTCATTGCCACTGTTGGCCGTTTTCTTTTACGTCTTGATCTTGAGAAACATGGCGGTGAGCAGCATTCGCTTATGTATAATGTGACGTGCGGCCGCGTGGCTGAAACACATGTCCCAGAATGCAACCTGCAAGCTTCGGCTGGCAGAAGCAGAGTACAAAGGCAACATCACGTTTGAAGAGTCCCAATTGTGTGCAGATCGATGTGTATCTCTGATGCGCCCATGTCGGATGTCCCCGGGATCTATTTTACAACAAGTACGCGGGGATTACATACTAACAGAGTACCCATCACTTATCACCTAATTTGAAACAAGAGCCGCGGCTATCATTCATTCTGTCATGAACTGTCCTCGGTCAGTTTTTAAATCAAGCGTCGTACCGCCATTCTTTCTTCCAACCTCTCTTGTGGCCCCCTCTTGAGTCTTGGTCTGACCCTGGTCTTCTTCAACATGATGACTTCCTACTCAGTGATCGGACAATGCCCACAAAACGTTTCACCTCCCAAGTCACATCACCTCTTTGACACCCATGGCGTTCGATACGTCCGAATTCAATGGGTAGACCTCAACAACCAGGTCCGCTGTCGATTCTTGCCGGTATCCTACTTCCTCAAGCTGCTCGAATCGGAACGACCCAGTATCACCTTGGCCAAGGCAACCCTGGGGTTAGTGGTCCTCCAAGTTGCACCTGGCTTCAGCCATGTCGGAGAGTACAATTATGTCGTCGATCTCTCTTCATTCCGCCTCTGTAGCTACGCCCCTGGACACGCCGTCGTCTTTGGGTTCTTCCAGGAGCAGGTGTCCGTTCCACGTCCCAGTGGACCGTCTTTTGAAGTGCCTTGTTGCCCCCGCACCGTCTTATCGCGTGTTGTACGGTGAGCAGCCTACAGCGTAGTGGCGAACACTGCTGAGGCACTGATACCTGGACCCCCAGCTATGCTGTCGAAGAACTTGGCATCCAGTTCTTAGTGGGCATGGAGATAGAATTCATTCTCCTTAAATCAGCTAACCCACTCGTCCCCGTGAATGACCACCAATTTTCCACTGCTGTCGCGGTCACCACGGGAACTGTCGAAGCTCGAGTGCTGGAGGAAATCGCAGATGCCATTGAAGCCGACGGCATTGAGCTGCAGATGTACCATTCAGAAGGCGCACCAGGACAGGTTTGTCCGCCCGAACTGGTTACTCGATTTTCCTGTTTTCACTCAATAACTGTCCCTGTTCCAGTATGAAATCGTCACTGGTCCCATGTCTCCACTCAAGGCCGCGGATGCATTGGTCCACACCCGCGAAACCATCTACAACATCGCATGCAAGCATGGCCTAAGGGCAACTTTTGCCCCTAGGCTGGCCCTAGACAGCTGTTGGTATTAATTATGTGTTTCTGTCCATGCTCTGATCGAGATGGTCTATAGGCGGAAGCGGCGCTCATATGCACGTGTCGGTACAAGGAGAAAGACCAGGCACATCTGCCTCGGAGCTCATGACGCCTCTCGAATCCGCGTTCCTCGCTGGTCTTATGCACCACCTCCCATCCGTGATTGCGCTCACGCTCCCCCTCTCCGCTTCCTACGCCCGAATGTTGGACGGGATATGGTCCGGGGGCACGTGGCTCTGTTGGGGGGTCGACAACCGCGAGACACCTGTTCGGCTCACAAAAGTGTTGACGCCTTCCTCGCGTAACTTTGAGATTAGACCGATCGATGGAACGTCTAATCCGTACCTGGCCGTCGCAGCTGTCTTGGCGTGCGGTATGCTCGGTGTCAGAGACGACCGTGCGCTCACTGTCAAGAACTGCGACACGAATAAGCTCGCTGCTGAGATGACAGTCGAGGAGAGGACGGCGCTGGGTATCACGAAACGTTTGCCTTTGAACATTGGCGAGGCGAGGCAGTGCTTGGTCGCCGACGATGCGATCAAGGACATGCTTGGGCCGGAGTTCGTAGAAGGCTTTTTGCACGTCAACGAGGTAACGTGTCAAATTGGTTTCGATTGACCGTTGGCTGACCCGCGTTGGTGATTTAGATGCTTGCAACAGTGATCGATCGCCACGAGGGGGAACCGGAGGCTCAAGCGGTAGCGCGTCTTGTCGAGAATTATTGAGCTCGGTACGGGGAATCGTCCTTGTATACAGACGTTCTCGTTGCGTCTCTTCACGAATAGATATCCTTAGACAGTCTCCGACATTGCTCGCTTTACGATGGTGGGGTTGATACCGCATCGGACGGAGGAATGAATGGAACAGCGAGTTTAAATGAACATACATAGTACACATAGGATGCATGAACCGATGTCAACCTCCGCCGCCGCATCCACCGCCGCCACATCCACCACCGCCGCCACATCCGCCACCACCTCCACAGTTACTGCCTCCCCCTCCGCAAGTACTACCACCGCCTCCACACGCTGTCCCCGCACACGCTGCTCTACAACCTCCCACGCCCTAGACGCAGCCACGCCGGACTCGTCAATAAAGGGGAAAAGAGCCCCAAGTCGACAACTCACCGTCGCACACGCGCCACTATCTACTAGAAGCGGCGCGCCCACACAAGACCCGACTCCAATGAACAACGGGATAGGATAGAAGAAGGCGAGCCCGTGCGTTCCCCTGTCCGCCTCGTTGCGGTTGGATCGTATGAGCGCAGCAGGCGCGTCCTTGGGCCTCTCCTTGTCTTTGGCATCGAGTGCCGCCCGGCGTCGTCGTCGTTCGGCCTTTTGTCGTCGCCGCTCGCGTGCGTGTTCGGATGCCTTTCTGTTGATATAGACGGCGTTATGGTCGCTTGCGTGTGTGCCAGCCGTTGCGTCTGGTGGTGGTACAAGGACGTCCTGCTCGATGGTCGTGCGATGACGATGTAGAGACAAGGTGTTGCGCAACCGCTGGCCCAGCGTCGTACCGGGGAGAGGACAGCCACAGTAAGTATACGGGAGACCGTATCGATCCTAGGCATGTCACACGAGTGTCAGGCTTGTCGCTTCTATCCACGTAGCATAGTGTACGCACAGTCCAAGCACGACATGTGATGTCGAACGCTGTTGCGAGGTGATCTTCGTCGACTTTGTCATCGCTAGTGGAAACATTGTTCTCGAATACCATCATGACGTGGCTAGAAACAGGACTTACTGGTCGATGTATCGACCCACGACCTGTTTGCATTCTGTATGATAATGGCTCGCCCTGAGCTGGTGCGTATGCCATGCGAGATCGATATCGAGCGTCGGAACAAAGAACGACCCAGGAGCATCAACCATGAGCGCCAGAAAACTGGAAACAATTTGGTAAAGGTGTCGGCAAAAAATGATCTCATCATACGCACGCATGGTATCTTGCGACGCAGTGTTGTAAGATGACCATCTCTTCCTCGTCGGCAAAAAAGTCAGGATCCGTCCAGCCGAGATCAGCCATCTTGCGCACGAATGAAGCCTGTCGAAGTACCTAAAACGGCCGCGGTTAGGCGGGATCACAGGAGCGAAGAAATGAAGGAATATTGAAACTGACAGCGCCTACAAGCTCAACCGAGAACGGTCGGTCATCTGTGTATGCACCCAGGATCCTCCTTCCTCTGGGTGACAATGTTAGAAAGGTACGCCATCAATCAACTACGCATACATTCTCTGCTGAATTTGGGTATTCAATATCCCCGTCAGCATTGCGGGATCAAACTTCAACTTCTCCATAAATGCCCGTGCGGTGATTGTTCCGGATACGGGGAGTTTAGCCGCCGCCATGATACGCTTCTTGATCAGTGTAGCACGTGCAGTGTCGTGCTGATTATACGGGGTGTGCAGGGTCCCACTGTTGAGATGCAAATAAGCTCACTGTCACGCAGAGGGCTGGAGGGCCGAGGCGAGCGTACGAAAGGAATCCGGTGATCTCCGCAATATCATTCGCGAACTTGTAAAGACCCAGCATGTCTTTCTTGAATTTCTTCCCACACGACACGCAGCGGGCAGCGAAGTTGCTTTGAGCATACCCCGAACCAAATGGATCTAGGAATGCTATGTATGTCGTCAGGTACCTCTCACGGTCGTGGGTGATTCAGTGGTGCTTACGTACGACCATCCGGTGCTCGCAATACGGGCACTGGATCCCCTTGTTTGTGACGGCCGCCGCTGCGTCCCATGGGTCATACGGGGTATTTGTGCGGCGCTCCCAGTTATGGACTCGATCAGGGTGGGGTGAGATGGTGATGAGGAGATCGGGAGATCCCTGAAACATCCTTCAGCGGGGGGAGGCTATTAGACAAAGCCACATACAATATGGGTGGCGAGATATTCCGTGAGGCCTGGTAAGTGGGCTACCGCCGATATATGCGCCGTATCTTCAGCATACCATCTATTCAAGAGGTTATTCGAAGCCATCAGAGATGAACACCCATAGGAACTTCATACATTGGGTTGAGGAGATAAGCATGCCAGACCATGAGCACATCGACCGGTGGAAGAGCCAACTCAAGGTTCGCGAAACACCATTCGCCTAGGCTGCGGCACCAACGCTCAAACCTAAGAGGGATTTAGCACGAGGTTCGAAAAAGATGCAACGTCTCAAACGAACCTCTCAACTGCGATGCTCACGAACCAGCCCCAACGTTTCTCTGGCTCCATTTCGCGAATGTTTCTCGGAAACTGGGGCACGTCATTGGATTCTACGGTCGCCCGGAGGCTGTGAAAAGCATGCAACACGGAGAGGTGTCCTTTGAGTTGTTGGGGTTGGATAAACAAATCAACACTGCGGCGACCAATGTTGAATGTCTCAGGAAGCGTGTACCGTGGTGGAGGTGCTTGGACAACAGTGTAAGGCGGAGGGTCTGACATGGGGTACTAGGACGCTGAAGACTCGGAGGGGATTGAAATGTCGAGCATCCGTGATGATCCGTGGGTTCAAGTATAGAAAATGTGGAGGCCGTGCGCAAACTACGAGCGATTGGACCCAGTTGCAATACCACATATGCCAAAACTGCCCGCCTGTCGTGAACTTTCTTGTGGAAATCTCTGCTTTGAGGCTCAGCAGCTCTGATTCCTGTGTGGGCCTATGTGCAGTACTATCGCGTACAGTAACTTCGTCAAGTCGCGTTGGTCCATCAGTCACACAAATGTCACACATAGTCACAGCCTGGCCTGGGTATCGTTCGGACTCCGACAGTCGGTTCGCGAGGGCTAGGAATTATAGTATGGATGGTATCTACGTCATAGCAGGGCTGCTCATTCAAATTATGGGATGATGGAACCTGGGATGCATCAAAACCAACCTGCGAAGGCGAACGTGGTGAGGACTTGCAATGGCTCGGCATCTGCCCGGCAGGTAGAATGAACTTCAGAGTCAGCTTAAACTCAGCCGCGGCAGCTTCGGCGGGTGACGAATATTCTGATAACGTCTCCAGGCTGTGGGAGATGCAACGTCAAGAAAGGAAACTCCTGTGGATAGGCTATGCGATGTCACTGCCGCTGGTGTGTCGTACCGCCAGTTTAGCATCGAGCGCAGGTTCGCCACCGATCGATGCGGCTACTGTAGCCCGTTCTCGAGTGGCAGCACAGCCCGATTCAGATGCCCATCGGAGAACGGCGACTGCGAGAAGCATTCCATCCGACCGTGATGTCTGCTCACTCCGTAAGCACAACGTACTAGATAGGGTGAACGATCGGGGATCCAGACCAGACCGTTGAACGTCATTACAATTTTTTGTCTACAGATCTGGCGACCGAGAGCATTCGGGAAAAAAGATAAGCGACCAAACGCGCCCGCCACCGACGACCCTTCCCTACCATGACGTGAAACCCAGCGCTCGTGCGACTAGATCAATTACATATACTTGGAACAGATAGCAGTATACCAGTATATAGTGTGAGCAACAAGACTCACTTCTCTGCAAGTCCGATTACTCCAGTGTGTGCAAAGTAGCGAAGAGAGCGGATGGTAAGAAATAACAAAAGGTAGAAAGATAAAGAAAGTAAAATTTAAAAATCTTCCTGCAACCGACGACATGTTGTTGTCCCTCAGGGATTCAATGTTGGCACAGTGGAAACATTAGCCGTCTTTTCATGTTCGCTCTCCTGCGAGATCGAGATAGTGTGCTGGGGTTCGCGGCTTCCGCCAGTCGCAGTGTTATTGTACTCTTGCCGAGGTAAGAGCTCAGCCTCGATCCCGACATAGTCGTAGGCAAATTCGCCCATCTCAGCGTCGTCGACGCCAATGATCTCGGTCTCTTCGTCGCAACGAAGACGGAGGAAAGGAATGAAGTGCATGACCCACAAAATGATGGTCTGCAGAAAAAGTGGATCGGTCAGACGATCGAGCAAACGCCATACGCAAGAAACCGACTCACGGTCATAACGAAGGAGTAAGAAAGGCCAGATGCCGAATCTGCCAGTTGAATTCCGAGCTGTTTGTAGTTATGATCGAGCCAGCCGCCAGAAATTGTAGTTATTCCATCAGCGCCCGCGATAGCTGACTCGGCAAAAAGACCAGTAAGCAAATTGCCAACAACTCCACCGACAGCGTGCGAAGCAAAGATCTATTACTCAGCGGGTGAGCACTAGCTGGAGCAATTGATTTGAGAACCCACGTCGAGAGTGTCGTCGTACTTGAAGAGGAACTTCAACTGGGTGGCGAAGTTGCAAACTGTACCAGCCATGAAACCGAAGAGTACCGCGGCCGGGGAACCAACAAATCCAGAAGCAGGGGTGATGGCAACGAGACCGGCGATGGCACCAGAGCAGAATCCAACAGCAGACCATTTGCGTTCCAAACGCCAATCCTGACAAGTATTGTTAGGATAACATAACTCGGCTACCGAGAAATGCTCACCCAGAGCATCCAAACAAGACCACCAACGCTAGCAGCCAAGTTAGTGACAATGCAAGCCTGTGTAGCACGATAGTTGGCGGACAGAGCCGAGCCACCGTTGAACCCGAACCAGCCAAACCAAAGGAAGCATGTGCCCAGGATAACGTAGGTGGTGTTATGAGGCTTGTAAGCAAGTCGCTCTGTACCGTAACCACGACGCTTTCCGAGATAAAGCGAGATGGCCAGTGCTGCGGTGCCAGAAGAGATATGGACAGGTGTGCCGCCAGCGAAGTCGAGCCCTCCTAGGATGAACGACCAACCCTGAGGGTTCCAGGTCCAACACGCGATCGGGTCATAGACCAACGTCGACCACACGAACACGAACACGAGCAGAGGTCCAAGACGGGTCCGCTCTGCTACTGCGCCGATAGCGATCATTGGGCTATGCGAAGGCAACATAAGCTGTGATGTCCCATTGTATGAGGTGAAAGGACGGCGTACGTGATAGCAGCAAACATGAGCTGGAAGACACAAAATACGATAGCAGGTACGCGAGGACTGCCAGCTGACGGCTGGCTAAACACATTCATAAGGGCAAAGTTGTCTGAAAGAATGAGACCAGGCCAGGCTCAAAGTGGACATGAAACGCTCACCTAGATTGCCAATAAATTTATTAGCAGTTGGACTGAACGCCAGGGAGTATCCCCAGAAGAACCACTAGTATAGAGTTGGTGTCTATCGCTCCAATGAAATCGCCTGGCTCACCTGGAACGACACCACCGCAACGGTCATCATGCTCAGATAGATCATACTGAGAGCGTTTTTCCTCCGCAAAAGACCAGAGTAGAAGAAACCGACACCCGGTATCATGATCCATACCAAGGCGGTTGAGGCCAGTACCCAGGCAATGTCACCCTCGTTATATACGCCGCCGGCTGGCGCTTGAAGGTCTCCCGCTACGGAAAGTCAAAAAAATGTAGGAAGGTTTCGAGAAGCCCTGGACTCACATGAGTCGTAGGTTACATTCGGTGCCATCCTAGGGAGAAATTCGTCTTAGCAGTAGACGAGGTGTTGGTGGATGTTCGTGAAGAAGATGGGTGGCGTTTAGGATAACGGCTTCCGCTGTCGGCTGTGGGATTTATGTACCTCGGCTTGACTGAAATCAGGCCCAAAAGTTGACAAGCGGGAGCGGAATGCTTGGCGAGATAAGCATGCTTAGTAAGCAAGAGAGGAGGTGCTATCATCCAATGAGCGACGACGGATCAAAGCAACAAAAAAAAAGCATACGGTCAAGTGGCTAGCTGCTGTGCCACAGTATCTCGTCAAAATCCTTGCAGTGTTGGTGGCAAGGTGACATTTTGACAGGCACACGACAGCTCTGAGGTACATACGTTACGAGATAAGAGAATCTGTCAACAGAGGTCGTCCGACGGATTTGTTCGGCGATCAGTGCAGGAACAGGCGTAGCAAATTTCTCCTCGACAAAAATTGATACCAAGATGCTAGCCATGGCCTGCCGTGTACTAGGCGCCCGAAGAGACTCGCAGTTGATCATGACTCCGAGGCAACCAATTGACCATGAATCCGAGCAAAATTCCCATGTGTGTCACCCTCGAGACCAACCGTGAGTGTATGCATACGAACTTGGTGTGCCACACACGACTGCTTGCCAGGTATGCTGTGATCCAGGTCCGTAAATAGGATTCGACGTTACCAAGCTGGCAGACTTCTTTCGGCATCCTGAAAGTAGTTCCCGTCTATGAGACGTACGTGTCTTCCGCAGTCGTTCTAGGCGGCCATTACATATGCTATGCTTGCCATCTGAGGATGATGGAGCTGGTGACGGGGGCCATCTTCAAGTTCCTTTCCAGACGGAGCTTAGCACCCTGCACTGCAATGACCCAAACATGGGCTTGTTTGTTCTATTAGTATGCCTGATGTTTTGGCCGACAACGTCTGATGGCGAGCGTGACTCTGCTGGATCACAGATCCATGATCCCTCACAAGGCAGTCGAAACGACGAGAGAAGGGTCTCGTGCATGTTGGAGTAGACAAAGTCCGGTGTAGTCCGGTGTATTTGTGTTTATTTTGGCTTCATCAGAAGAGATCCAAGTCACCAGCTTTGCCCAGTCCTGTTCGATGGCGAGTGTTCTCGCTGGTGCTGCGAGGCGCTGTGTGCCCATTCATACCTCCTGCATCTCAAGATGTCCAGTGTTGGTGAAGAAAATTCACGTCTCACAGCCCAGTTCGTCCTTATTTATCCAGTTGTCCAAAGCCAAGTGATTCACATGTGTAGCTCGGCGCGCTAGTGAAGGCGGCGACCTCCTCGGTATTCCGGACGAGTCCGTGTCACAAATAACACCCCAGGGATCCACCAAGCCGCTGCCAAAATACTCAAATTCACGGGAAAGGGAATTCCACGAATACCTACAGTTCGTGCGTGACCGTACAGGCCGAGTGAAAGTCGTCAAGGCTGGCCAGGTCCGCGCCACGGCCTGGTTACGCCTTTTCCAGCTCGCGAGCAAGGCAGAACACCTTGAGGCCGTTGTAGAGGTATTCCCGCAATGGAGAGAGTCAGGAAAATCGTTTACCTCGCTGGATGCTGAGATGTTCGTTCGTATGTCTATCGCTCGAGCCTGCTATCGTCTATAGACCCACTCATCGCATTTCTTTACTCCTAATACCCCAGGTCGGTGCGAAGAGCTTGACTGCCCTTTACTTGCTCTGAAAGTTTTCGGAGATCACCCAAAATATAGCCTCCCGTTCTCATCCTTCCCCGCTGCGCGTAACCTACTTCATTCTCTCTATCAAAAATATCCTCTGGAAAACGTAATCGCCGCGGTCTCGCTCTTTGGTCTCAACAATCTCTCGCCTGTGACCAAGGATCCCGCTAGCTCCGCCATGCTTTACGCAGCCTGTCTACGGAGCAAGAACAAACACGCGTCGCTGCTTGGTAGAGACATCCGAGTGGCCCTCCAGAATCTTCTGAGAGAGACTGAATCCTACCCCGAACGCAAGGAAAAGATTTTACGCGCTTGCCATTCCAACAAACCCGATTTATGGCTATTAGAGGCGCTCAGGGATATAAAGAAAACCAAGAGTGCCCAAGGACGTGGGTCATGGTGGATAACCGAATGGATGGCTACAGGAGAAGGTCGTGTGCTTCCACCACTGGCGGAACGCAGATATCAGGCAAGGGGTGGGAAACATCTGCAAGATGAATCGGTGACCCCTGCCATGCGGAGCGCACCACAACAGGTATATGCTTAACTGCCAGTATCTCCATTAATACTGTAGACTCAAATCAATGTCATGTGTTGTCTTTGGTCCGTACTCTACTGAGTCCGGAATGTGGTTACCGTTGCCAGGGGCTGCCATTGCCAGGGTCTAGTGCACAAGGTGCATACTTGTCAGAAACTGAGATAGCTTAATCATACTACAGTACTAGCCGCGATAAGATCGCATCATCGGTGGCGCTGACATTGCTGAAAATCGTCAGCCTGGAGCTCTGTGGAATACTCGCCCAGACGATTTCCATCGTTCCCTGGATACGCGCCACACTTCAGGAATGAGCATACGTGGCAAGGACTGGAGCAGAGGAGCAGGAACCAACGTTGACCCTCGTTACCGTGGTCAAGGGCCCGGGATGAGAATGGGGGAGGAAGACATTAGTTTCATATGGATGCAATCGATAGGACACAGTGCGCAATGATCAATGAGACACTAATGATCATGTACCTCACACCCAATCCTCGAGTTACTATGGTGAGATACAAATGAGGTTATGCCACGACCCCAAGCTCAGAAGCAAAGCGCGATGCCATCGAAGAAAGCGATCAATCCTGCTTCAATAAAAATTCGAGGACACTAATCAAGTCGGGACCGAAGCTGCATAGGGCAAGGCCAGCCTGAGGATCGCCCGTCGATCACCTTGTTATTTGTGACGAGACGCTCCGAGTGGAGGCACGCTGATGCTAGAACTAGCAGTTCGATGTTTCTGTCAGGGCCGTGTTCTGATCGGTACTGACCTGTATTCCTGAAGCCATGCATGGCTGCGGATATCCAATGTGGAGTAGATGCCTGATATCGAGAGAAATTGAACCAATCGTAGTCCCTGCATCTGCTTGGAAGGGAGGGTAGCTTTGAATGATGGCAACGTGACAAAGGGAGTCGAGTCTGCCAGTGGAGTGAAATCGCGAAAGGGTGCCGTACAATGGCAAGTCCTTCACAAGAAATATAAGGGGTCAATTAGGATAAACGATCCAGTCTGGAAACGAGGTGTTCGGTAGAAGACCACCAAGTCAATGCGTGCGTGCAAGACAGATGGACGAGAACATCCACGTCCAAAGAGATGTTATGAAAAGGTACGCTGCCAGTGGCAAATATGACCGGGGAAAAAACTATGACGTCAGGCTGATGCACGCTAATGGAAAAAAACTTGGTATTTGGGGCGATCTGGGGCCGGAAGCAGCTCGGGAGTTCCTTCCACATGTGTAAACTCTCGTGCGGCAAGAACTCCGAAGGCTCGGCTCAGGGAAATCAGGGACAGTAGGTAGAGGTGCAACTAGGGTAAGATTTTGGTCAAATAGAGATGGGAGAGGTCCGGGGCTCCAGAGGGTGAGTTGGTGGTAGAGGGGACAGGGAAGAAGGTTGCGCAAATCTGTCAAACCCAAGTCCGATCGAAGTGTTCACCGTCAGTGTGCGACGCGTATAAAGGATACCACACACTCTCGAGCTGCGTAAGTGATCTGCTAAATGAATGCTCCTTAGTAGGACTAAGTTACGTACTCACCGAACAACGCATCATTGACGAATACTTAGTACATGTTCAATCGTTGCATGGAATGCTTCAAGGACATCACGTCGGCCCCGCTAGCGCGATGTCTTCAGGTTCCAGAGTCAGTGCATTCGAATGCACCAGTTCTAGCAAGAGCAGGCAGTACGGGAGCTAACCCCTCAAGCTTAAGGCTCAAAGCATTGGAAACGGTAGGGACCAAAAGAGGCTATTGGGAAGATTTCTTGTATCTCATGAGCGCACTGGCGGTGATGCATCCTCTGGCAGTTATTGAACAAACTTGAAGCGGTTAGCAAACAGTTCAGCTTTGTCATTTTTCTCAGGCTGTGCGTAGATCCCGGGCACCCCCGCCATACATATCATTCAACTGACCGAGTCGCGCTGCGACGATCTTCTACTGCTCTATCTCCAAACGTCACCGGCTGCCGGGGGCAACAAAATGGACCAGACGGTCTGGAATACAGGCAGATGAATGGTGTACAAAAGACACTTAGCTTCAGGCCCGTTGCTCTATTTATGAATTTGAGGTGAGATAACCCTTATTAACCCGATTATCGGTCGATATCGCTGCGGTGACGGCCCGCACTGGCGATGCTTCGTCCCATGACTTGCCTCTCCATAGGTACATAAGGACATCCATCTCGCATTCCGGCGGATTATTCCCATGACCACTCACGCTCTCGTACAGGCATTCAAAGCTGCCAAACCTGCGTTCGGGGTATGGATCACCTTGCCAGGTGTGATCAATGCCAGGACGGTCGCACAATCGAGTTCACACCTATCCTGGGTCATGATCGACTGTGAACACGGGCTCACTTCGCTCCAACCTGGCGCGGCAGAGTCCATACAGGCGATCACCGGACTGGGCAGTAACGCACCAAGTGCACTCGTACGTATCCCTGCTACCGGCGCGACTACCAGTACTTCGTGGCAGATCAAGTATGCGCTCGATGCTGGCGCGAGAGGCGTCCTCGTGCCGATGGTGTGCTATTATTCCCTCTGAATGCGCCGAGACACTCAAGCTGCCCGTTTCAGGTCTCTGACGCATCCAAAGCGAGAGAAGTGGTCTCCGACAGTCGTTTCCCGCCGGGCGGTAGGCGTGGCTTTGGCAGTCCATTCACCCAAAGCACGTGGGGAACCAGCGCTGCGGAGTATATCAAGTCTGCCAACGAACACATCACGATCATGGTCCAGATCGAAACACGAGAAGGGGTCGAAAATGTCGGGGAGATCGCTGCCGTTGATGGAATCGGTCAGACACTACTAGAGCAGGGCATTTAGATTATCATCGACTGACATCTTTTCTACCAACAGATGTTCTGTTCATAGGCCCATATGACCTGTCGTTGGCCCTTGGTTACCCACCTCCATCTCCAGATCCCCATCCCAATGTCGAAAAGGTCATCCAGCAAGTTCTGAAAGCTGCACATGAAAAGGGGAAAAAATGGTATTTTCCAGTCGAACAGGGACGCGTGCTTGGTGCTTATTATGACTGCAGCGCCATCTATTGCTCTTCGGGAGTGCAGTCGTTTAAACGTGCGCAAGAGGGATTTGATATGGTCTGTCAATCCTATTTTCTGTGCACAACGACCTCATGCTCGACGACCCCTCTAGATCAACGTAACCTCGGACTCAGGCGCAATCTCTGAGTCTATCGCTCGTAATCTGACAGAAGCCGTTGGTGGTCAATCGGGCGCTCGTGCATTTTGATATTGAATAGTTTTATTGATGGGAGATAAGAAAGAGGGATATCGATGTCATAAAGAATGTACCATAGTTAGGGGTCAACCAATGCAGTCATTGCCAGCACCATCCTGACCGGCCAAAGTGTACTGGTTGGCTCCTGCGACCACGGCGAACTGACGGTCAATATCGTGCCTCTATGCTGAATGAAGACACAAGACACATGCGCCGCCAGTATCCAGTTATTCAAGGGATATATGTTTCTTGCGAAGACCAAGCCAAGATCAATCATGTATTTTATGTGTTTAGCCATCCCATCATCCCAGTTCCACCGCAAACCCAACAGCTACCTTGGCAAATTCAAAAGGTATACTTGAACACATATGCGTTCGTCTAGCCCACCCGGACGACAGAAGCTCAAATGTGCACCGTAAAAGAAGACTCCCCTTCCTTCACGACCGTCCGGTCACCAATAGCGTGAATGTACGGGCTGGGATCGCTTTCAGTAGCACATGCCGCTGGGACGCCAGCACGGTGCGAGTTCTGAGCGCCATACCGGGAGCGGTAATAACGATTGTAAATGGTCGTCAGGTTGTCGGGGTTGTACATGCACCATCTCCTCCATCTTCATACTTTTGAAGGCCGAATATCAGGCCATTCTGCAGTGACATGTCCATTTGTCGAGTTGCCTGGACGGATGCCAGTCAGAAGCCTCTCAGCAAAACACTCACTGATGTCTTTGTTTGAAGAAACCGTCGACGTGAAGAAGTTTTCTGCGTGTCTGGTGGGATCTATGGATGGCAGTCCTTGCTTCTAGGTCCGACGAACGCCAATTCAGTAGTGTTCTCGCAGACATTATCATGAGCACCTAGTCCAATAGTCTGAGTAAGTACATAATTCCCGGACTACGCGATGACTTTGAACATATATATCTCCGATCACAAAAAGCTATTCGGGATGAGCTAATATTATGGGCGCCTGTGCCGTGGCTTTCTGCTGCCTTCCAAGAGTCACCTCTGCGGCAGAGCCGGCCCTAAGCACCGCACTAGTTATGCAACAGGCTCTGTTTCGTGTACTTTGGCTCGCCTGTCCCTCCTCGCTCACCGCTCCCAATGAATCCTGTTTGTATGATAGACCGTGTTGACCAGCGGAACAGCTTTAGTGGTTTTGGTGGCATGAATAGGTTATCCTGTGTCTTGTCGACTGTCAGGGAAGCTTCGTCGAACTCACATACCCTCCTAGCATTACACATGATATGCAGAATTTGCAGCTCGATGAGGGTTCACGGCACAGCCCCGACTATGGTGTTGGAAGTCATCCACACTATTATCCACACTCTCAGCATGACTTTCGAGGCGATGTCAGTATTTGATCTGTTCTTTGAGGTGTCAACTCAATGGACTTTGCAGATTTACACACCAATGACGCCTTTTACTTCTGTACGGATGGACTCTTCCACGTCTACACCGACGGAACATTTCGTGAGTTTCTGCCAAACTTTTGTGTCCCGTATTCAACCATCTTCAGGCTTCATCCCATCCTTCCCTTTTTGCCGCTCCAAGTTTGCTAGATGCTTGCTGCATATCTCACGGATATCCTGCCAGTGGGCCAAGTTGGTATCCCAGCGTCCGCGGGAACGACGCTGAACATGCATCCATGGAAGCCCCTATAACTTGTCAATGGCAGACTGAAGGCGGGACGATCTGTGGTCTTCCCATTTCAGTGGCGCGTTGTCCTGAGCATCTTGCTACGGCACATGGCATTTCGAAGATGGCACTTGATTTCAAGGTTACATGCCGTTGGTGTCCTGACGGGTCACGACCTGTGAAGCGGGTAAACATTGTGAGACACGTCCGAGAATCCCATCTGCATCACACACGTCGAACATCCAGGCTCCGTCGAAGTGTACCTGCGTAGGATTAATGTGTTACTTGTGCCTGCCTCTTTAAAGGTTGTTCATTCACGTAGCACTATTTACATCTCGGCTCCTAGTTCTTGAGCAAGCTGTTTCTGTTTCCATCTTTTCTAGCACAGCAACAGAGCAATATCTAGACAATCGATTTACTCTGTGCATGATTGAATTCGTCTGTCACGCGTCACATGGTCAGTTGACGAGACGAAAAATGCTAGTTGTCACGTGTCACTCCAGGGAATGACGAATTAGTGACACGTGGAATTTAGTTTGTAGAAATATATTGACGTGAGTCTAGCGTCTAATGTCGCAGTGGTGAATCAAAAATTTCGGACCAGCATCTACATTTCATTCCTAGGCTGTGCTCTCCATTCCTCACTGACGAAATCCATTCATTGTCACATGCGAATCCGAACTACTTTTTTCGTCAACCCTGTCACGTGTCACATGGCCCAACGAATTCAATTGGCTGGTACAGTATTCTGCATAAAACTGTTTTCGATTTCAATACGCCAAACAAGGACCCCGAGAGCTCCTCTGGCATTGGACATCTTTCCGTGGGCTATATTCCAATAGAATATAATAAATTAAATCTGGGTTCCAAACCATTACCTTGCTTGCAAGGTGTCTTGGTTGCCTTTAATTCCGTGGGAAAGTTGCCAGTCCTTTTACCCCACGTGATATTTGCGATCACCTCATGTACGATGTACTACTCCCGTTTCTGTCCTTTGTATGGGAGCGCGGATTTGAAAACCCAATAACATTGCTTTTCGTGGAGAGGGAAGGCAAGGCAATCTGTGCGTACTATACATGGAGAAATTCCATGATAACATCTCCCTCAGTGTCAGCAAGCAAGGTACAAACGCCGCTGCAGGCGGCATTTCCCGAGTATGAAATTGTAAATAATCGACCTCGAGGAATAAAATATTTTGTTATATTTTAATATATTCTATTGTATTTTAGCCCACGGAAAGTCGTCCACTATCGATTGTAAAGCTTTACGTAGCATCCCCTCCGGAAATGGTCAGAATGCAGGCTTGCCTCGTGTTAGAGGACCTACAAACAAACAAATTTCGTCCTTCAGCTTCAGTTTTCAAAAGACTTAATCGAGCTGAATCGTTTTGCCCAGCCCGACATGACACTTCCAGGGGTACAGGGTAAGCCATCACACCTATAATCGAATAATGGGCACTTAGCTGTTGTACTACTATCAAGTCTCGTTCAGTACCCTGGAATGGACGGGGCCCCACCAACGTCTATCGTTCGAGGATGCTACCAGCGACGTCCTCGTTGATGACGTACGCTTTGTCAACTTTGAACCCAGCCAAATAGATTCTGGGCGACTGTGGCGGGTTTCCTTCATTTACTGCCTTGTTCAATGGGCCGGTCGACATGACTGTTTGGTTCACCCCCCATGTTCACACGTTGATGAGTTGTGGTTGCAACTGATCGAGGGCGATGATTCCGAGCACGATATATGGCTTTGGGCAGAGGGTGACGAGGCTTGGATTCGAGAAAATGCCATATGTTCGACCAAGTTACGACTAGAGGAAGGGAAGTGGAATTTTGCACGTCAGGCATTGCATCGTAGACTCGAACGGGCGCGTTGTGCTTCTTATCCTGTGTCAAAGGACATAGCATCCAGGAATGCTCGGATCCGGGCAGCTACCCCTGCACAACGCCTTGCCGCCATGGCTTGGTTGATCCACACGTCAAAACGTGGAGAGGAGCTGGATTACCGGTGTGGGTGGTCTTCTCGTCCGAAGTTCTCTCTGGGCGAATTAATCCGGACGTGGCGGGAGGAGATGTTGTCACTTTTTAGTGCTCTGCCTTCCTTCCCTGAGCAACCGGAAGCCTGGAAAAGGTTCGTGGAGGGGAGAGAGGGCATGGGGTGTACTTGCATGGATTCGCAGCTATTGTGCGAGTCAGTGCCTGATTGGTTCAGGATGGCAATGTGGTTACAAGACACGAACCTCGATGTGGATTACCTGGATCCATACCAATGCGAACCATGCAAAGACAGGTATGTAAATAATCCCACAAACTCTATATCTTCTTAACAACTCTCAGGGCATTAGCGGCGTATGACGTGTTTTATAGTGCCGATCACTTCTGGGATGCACCACCCGTTCCAATGCTTCTACTTTCTTCTCTCGAAGCCTTGAGCTTTCTCGATGATTCCAATCAGCCTACAATGTTACCCTTTGGTGTGGCTATGGTGTCGAAGAGTCTCCTCCCGGGAGCTAGACCAAGCGTGGACGCAAAATTACGGAACTTCTATGACAAAGGCAATAGAGATGTCGAACTCTCTCCGTGGATCAATTCTCATCCAGGTATTGGACGCAAGTACCTTGAAAGATATGCATGCTATTTTGGGTCTCCCGCCGATCGCACACCAAACGCCAGAGATTTTCTCGATGATTTTCTCGACGTATTACCAAGAGCATATGCTCATGGAGCCCCCAATATGGTGGTCCTCATCGGAACACTTGCATGGATTTTAGGCTCTCGCTTCCTGGATCAAGCGTTCATTGCCCAGAGTTGGCACGAGTATTGGGAGCAAGTGCTCAATGGGGACTTTATGGAAGGTTTTTATTTGCAGATGCCAACTCAGACAACGCGGACCCTCCGTGACGAATTAAAGCGAACAAACTCTATCGCGCAAGATTCGTGTTGCGGTAGTGAGCTCGAGTGGGACGACGATCTCTGGACCAACTACGCCGCCATTATGGAGTTCGTTAAAAGCAGGATTCCTGATCCCCGATTCAAAGGATGTCCGAAATGCCACGTAGTATATCTGCGTGTCATGGGCAATCCTATACTTTCTACCGGTGGGTGATGAATTCTTTTTTGGCTTGCTTGGCATTGAATTTATCGTCTTATGTCAAGCTCTCCCGGATCAACATGATACGAATACAGTGCTGTTACAAAAGCATTTTGGACACATTCCAGACCTCACTAGCCTTATTAAACGTCTCGACGTCTTTCCAGATGCGAGAGGAGCGTACGCGGACATATATAAGTGCAGGCTTCGGCAGAAGAACGGTCGTTATACCAATGTTTGCTATCGTGTGCTATCCACTGAACTACGCTGATTTGAGATACACACAGGTTGCGGTCAAAGTCTTCCGCTTCCAGTCCTACGTCAGACCTCAACTGGAAGCGCCTAGAGTAAGTTTTTCATAGCGCCTCTTTTGTCTACATAGATTTTTGATACGATGTAGGGCCTTCGTCGCGAAATCAAAGTATGGCATGCCCTTCGTCATCGTAATATTGTCCCACTCTTAGGGGTTGTAAGTGGGTTTGGGACAATGGTCTCAGCGGTGTCCCCTTGGATATCAGGTGGTCCACTTCGCACATATCTAGACCGAAGGAGCGAAGAGCTTGCACTCTCTGATCGTTATAACCTGGTGATCACGGTGTCCTTCTTAACGTTCTCGGTGTCTGATCTTTCATAGATTGGAGATGTTGCGGAAGGCATTAAGTGTTGTATGTAATTCCTGATAATGTTTGTTGTGACCTGACGTCCCTATCGCTGGCTAGTACATTCCTTCCCCATAATTCACGGTGATCTGTCGGATGTCTGTTTCAGCGTCTGCGCCGTTTACAATCCGAGCTGACTGCAAGAACAGGGTAACGTTCTGGTTGAGGACGATGGCACTGCACGCCTCAGTGACTTTGGTCTCTGTACTGTAATTGGGGGAGTTAGTGGTGGGTCGTCGATGATCCGACGGACGATTTCTACAGGGACAATTCCATTCGCAGCTCCCGAACTAGTTTTAAATGGCGATACTGCCTCACCAACGAAGATGAGCGACATCTATTCATTGGGGTGTGTCATGCTTCAGGTGAATTTCTTAGCATGTAAACGGCCAGTGTGATTCACACACCTCTCAGATACTTTCTGGGCAACCACCTTGGGAGAACGAACATGAGGCTAGGATAATCGTGGCGCTGCACAAGGGAGGACATGTACCGCGTCCGAAGGATCGACCCATCTGTGACAGAGACTGGGCCATCATCCAACGATGCTGTTTGCCGGCCAATGTTCGTCCCTCGATAGGTGAAGTTCTGGATTACATCTCCGTCAAGAGAGCTTCGCCTCAAGAGTCCCAAACTGCCCCCGCTGGTGTGTGTGATGGATTATCCATTCCCATCTTAGTTTAACAAGTCTGAGGTATTTAGCATCCGCCAGTTCTCCCTGGACACTTTTGCGGCACAAGAGGCTTTATGGAGAAGTCGATGTTGGTGGATTGGCGGATGAGGATGACGAAGATGCCCACCCTCCAAAACGACGGCGGTCGTTCTCAGGAGGTACATGGTTCTGAGTGAGACTCATGATAATTTCGTATCGCGACTGCCCCTTCTCCCGTGTAGGATAAGCTGCTTGTTGAGGCAGAAGCGCCCATAGTTTGAATGTATTCGTAGTAGCCGGCCCCGTGATTCATCACAATGACAGACCACTGTCAGGCCTCCGTGTTAGCGAAATCGGTAACGCGATGGTCGATGTCATTCTGCATCAAGCACAGGATGACTAGTCTCGACGAGCCAGGCCTACTACCCCATGACCGGCACAATAAGGCAACCAGATGATGCAGCTCTGGCAGCTTGCTTGCATGCTTACGTTGCTGCGCTGGGCGACCACTGATAGTATTGTATGCAGCGGCATGTGGCACAGTAAGTTATCTCGCAGCGAGGCTGGTACGCGGCGAATGTATGACACTGGCAGGGAACGTTTTTACGGTATCATGGCTCGTCGATCTTATTGTCTGTACAGTGTCCAGCACAAATTCCAGATCAAAATAACAATAACCTCTCAGATTCGGGTGTTCGTGCTTTTGGATGCTGAAAACCTCCTTACCGATGAGAAATAGAAAGAGGGTTGTCATAGAAAACATGCCACTCTTAGACTTTAGAGATGAATTCATCACCGGTTCTATCTGACTAGGCAAGGGGATGCTAATCAGCTCTTGCGACGGCGGTAAACTGACGATCTAATTCACCTCCGTGCATCTTGGTAGATACATGCGTAGTCTGTATCATGCAATCCAGCGGATAATGATAACCATCTTCGCAAAACCGAGCCATCTCGGAGATCACGTCTTTCGTGTGGGTTACCCCATCCTCCCAGTTCTGATAATCATTTCTCCGAACTCTCCGATGAACACCCAAGTCTAAAAATCACTGAGAATAACTGCGAATGAGTTGCTAGAGGCCAAGGGTGGCCCATTTATGTCACTGCAAGGGCTAAATAGTGTTGAAGATCATCTGTTCTGAAGTCGGAGTAGGAGGTAACACTTACTCCACCTTGTGAGCAACGATTGAGTAGCTGCTGTTGGTGGATGTCAATTAACGCGCTTTGCACACACAACAATACTCACCCCGAGGGGGTACTATCAGGGATTGTGACCGTGATAGTTGGAGCGTAATTCGCGTACCCGCCGTTGAAGAGGTTTTCAATGTCATTGATGAATGATACCAGCAACAGACTAAACTGTTGAGAGTCATCTTCATATCTGGTAAGGGCGAGGTCGACAGATGCGCCAGCTTGGACGGAGGAGTCTGGAACCGTGATTGTCAACGGAAGTGCAGAGCACGAGAGAACTGGATGTGCGCACTGGTGAGTGAGGACAAAGGGCAGAATGCAAAGAAGTCACCTGAGCTTGGCAAACATGTTGGAGGATGGCTGCGACACAAGTAGACTGAGTAGAAGTTGTGTCGGATCAGTGAATCAGTGAAGCTGACTATTATATCAACGAAATCTGTCTGAGTAATGACTATACTTTTTTCTTCTCCGCTGTCTGAGACGTCTTGGTCTTAGTCCGGTCTCCGACTTGTTGCCTTTCTGAAACTCGAATACTGTTCAAACAGCCAGTACTTCGCTGGATATCTAAAACCCCGGTCCAAGACGAGGGTAGTGGTGGCCGGACGCGAGCCATTCTCCTAAATTAGATTGAAATTAAGCAACGTTTGAATTTCAGAGGAGTGAATTGTACAATTGTCTAAAATAGACATGACAACCCTCATGTTTCATGTGTTTCGGAGCCGACTCAGAGAACCTGTTGAGGAGTAGTCGTGTCTAGTCCCCGACAACCCAGGCGGATTTAGTTTTGCAGGCTGTTCGCCGCTGCGACTCCGCCACGCAATTTCGCGCGGTGACCGTTCGGTGCCCTGTTTGAGAAAGGAGAAACATAGGCTGCCTTCGTAGTATCGGATTTGTGGTTTGGTCAGCGGAAGCTAAGAGGGAACAAAGCGGACAGCAAGCTTTAGCGAACGGAGTAGACCTACCAGCTAGCGAATGCTGTGCGGCACAAGCAGTGAGCAAGAGCATACACAGCTTTTGACACAGCTGCCCAGGGCTCGAATCGTTCATAGACAATGGCGCACTGGTGCAGCGAGCACGAGCGGAGCCACCCTCGTCGCTCGTCCTCCCTCAGGCTGCACCGCTCATGCTCGCTGTACTTCCGGTGTTTGTAGATCTAACACGCCTTGCGCCATTTTTGGAATTACCCATTCGCCAGTGGCTACTCTTCGTGATACGTCCTAAGTCTCCGGACCCAGATTATTGAGTTGAGAACCCCAACTTCCCTCGTCGGTCACCAGGTCAAGCACGCGGACGAAGTAGGGTATCGGTATTGTTATTGCATGATCACCTGCCATGAAATTGTTTTCGCTTGAAGAAGCCTTCAAGATAACGACAGCTTTGAATTTCTGATGTGAGGAGCCTCGACATTGAACCGGTCGACGTGGGTGAGGCGATGACGGGTCGCGTAGTTGAGATCGGGCGTCATCATGCATTTTATGCACTGGTGGGGTTCAGAGTAATGCCAGATGTATACCCGTCGGGTTTGCGGCGTCGCCTTTGGCGCACCCGGACGACAGAAGCTCAGTTGCGCACCGCAAAAGTTCCTTCGCGACCGTCCGGTCTTAAACAGTGTAATTTTCGCGCCCGTGACTGGGGATGAAGAATACTCGGTGGCCAGCTTCATAGCCCAGTTCGTCAGAGGTGTGTCGACGTGGGTGTTGTACCCTTGTGCACGTACTACAAGGAAGAAAACGGAGAGCGTGGGAGTTTCTACCAGAAGGGGATGATTTAGTAAGCAGAGAGAGACGGCAGCGACGAAGCAACCAACCTCAACGTCGACCTTCCCCGCGACCAAGTGCGATGCCACCACCTCCCTTCTCGTCCCCACATAACCAGCCTGCCTATCCCGCCCTTTACCTCTACCCCCTCAATGACACTTTCGTATCAAAACACATCGCTCTCACTTCCGGACAGCGCGTAAAGATTGGTCGTCAAACAAACGCCAAAACAGTCCCTGCAGAGCGAAACGGTTACTTCGACTCAAAAGTCCTCTCGAGGCAGCATGCCGAAGTGTGGGAAGACAGCGGAAAGGTTCCTGCTCTTGCTTTATCCATTTCCCTCCCTTCATCTCTCTTTTCCCAGATCTTCATCAAAGACGTCAAGAGTTCAAACGGCACTTTTATCAACGGCGAACGTCTCAGCCCCGAAGGCGTCGAATCAGAACCATTCGAACTCAAAAACGATGATATCGTGGTACGCTGCTTCTGATTCTCAGATTTCCCTCTTTCATTCGAGTCATTCTCAGGAATTTGGCATTGACATTATTGGCGAGGACAACAAAACGACCATCCACCACAAGGTCGCAGCCCGTGTCCTCTGCGTGTTCACCGAGGAGGACGTCCAGGACGCTGCCCGTGTAGAGCGGTTGCAAAATCCTCCAAACGTCCCTGGCGGTCCCTCCCAGCCGAGCACATCTGGTGCCTCTCATTTTTCGTTTGCACAGGGCCAACCCGTGCCACCCGCACAACGTCGACCGACCCTCCAGTCCCAAGCGCTTGGTGGCATGGGTGGTATGGGCGGCAGCATGCGACCCCCGGGCAAAAGCGGCCTCAGCTTCGACCATATTCTGAACCGTCTGCAAACCGAGCTCCAGAAAAGTCGTGACACTGGCGCTGAGTTGCACTCGCTGACGACCGCGATGAACGACATCCACGACACTTTGGGCGGTGCCCTGGTCTGTCTTGACCGCTTTCACCGCTTTACGCTTCGCTGATGACTCGTCTCACAGCCATCAAACTTTCCTCACTTTCCTCCCAACCTCCCTGCTGTCCGTGCACCACAGCCATCCCACGAACCCTCTCAACCTACCGATTCCGGATCTGTTCCGGCCATCGCGCTCAACGAATTCCGCACGCAGCTTCACGAGACACAAGCTTCCTTGGCTACTCACGTCGACAAGGTACGCGCACTCGAGGACATGCTCGCCGAGCACGAAGCCATCAAGGTCGAGGTTGCTTCGCTGCGTGAGCTCATGGACGAACACAAACGCGAACTCGAGCTTTCCCGACACGCAGCAGGCTCTCCATCCGGAGACCATGATGCTCAACATCATGGTGACATGCGCAACGGCGGTTATCAAGTAGACGACGACGATGCCGCTAGCATCCGCACCATCGTCCCTCATGGCTTGGAGAGGGTGGACGAAGAAGATGAGGACCAGTTAGCCCACGAGGAGGAGGACGACGAAGAACGTCGGCGTCGCCGAGAAGAGCTTGGTCGCCCGCGGACGCCCGAGCCCACCGGGATGGGCATGGTGGAGGACGATGACGAATCTCCTAACACGAATTCAAGACACCGATCGTCGTCGCCGCTACAGCAATCACACGACGCTGCATCGGTCGCTATCAACGACTTGGCCGAGCGATTGTCGGTGCTCAGCGGTCGAATAGACACGGCAGTGGAGTTCAACAACTCCTTGCAAGCACAGCACACCGCCGCTCAGACGACGATTTCGCAATTGCAAACCAAGATTGCAGTCTTGGAAGAACTCGTACAGGCGACTCAGCAACAGCTGCAACAACAACAGTCTACACAGGAAGCTGCCCAGGCGGAAATTCTCAAGGCAGTGCGCGAACCTCCTCGTGATCAGGAACGGGAATCCCTGACGACAATGCTCAACGAGTGGAAGAAGAACGTTGAAGGGCAATGGAGCGCTGTTCAGGAAGAGTGGTCACAAGAAAGGGAGAGGCTTTGCAAAGCCAAGGAAGAATGGGAGAGCCGGGCGCGGACGCTGGAGCTCGGGTTGGACGCCAAGATCAATGCTGGTGTTGCATCGTTGGTGGCGTTGCACCGACATGACCGGTTTCCGAACGGAGATATCAAGATCAACGGGGGTGGGCTAGTAACGCCACCAAGTCCTGTCAGTGTTGCGTCGAATTCAGGCCGGACAAAGTCCCGACGACGACGATCAAGCTCTTCTCGAGGACGTTCGAGATCAAGTTCACCCATTTCATCGATTGAAATGATAGAAGGGGCGGTCAATGGGGATCAAGACCTGTCGTCCAACCCGGGTTCACGACGGGTCTCGGAACGATCACCATCTCCCTCAATAGCAGAAAGTGAGCCAGAGTCGTGCAGCCAAGTGCTTGAGCGTGGTGCTCAATATCCGATCACCCCGGCGCCATCAGTCAAGGAGTCTCCCGAGCAGCCACCATTGAATCCCACCTCGGTTATGATGGATTCCAAGATGGAAATGCCATTGCGCACGACTGGGACTGTTGGTCATCTCACGGTCCTGCATCCGTCCATTTTAATGACGTATTTCTTGCAGTTGCAACTAAGTTTGACGACGGCCGTGGGAGTGTTGGTTGTGAGCATCGCAACGGCGGCAGTATTATGGCGAGTGAAACAGGATTAAGACGTAAAAGTATGAATCATCCAGGACGATTAGCGATGGTTATGACCAACTCTTCCCTAAATTTTTTGATCGCCGCGGTTGGATTACTTTATTTTTTTTTCTTCGCTGCTTTCGACCTTATTTGCGATTTGTGAATAACCCTCATACTATGCAGCCAATGTTCGTTGTAATGACAGCACGTTTTTCCAGTACCTGTGCCTCGCAGACGTACGACGCTCCAGGGTGAACAACTGTATTGTTCCTGTGCATTGATCTTTTTCGGATATGGGGTGTCTCACGTGTGCTCGCCTAGCACTACTTACATGATCATTTGCTCCCTATCAACCCCTATCAACCCGCGGACAAGCCAACGCTTGTCTTTGTAAAGCCCAGGTAAGCCCATAAAGGTTGGCAGTCGGTTAATACGGTCGATTTGTCAGCCGGGTGCACTCGCCATCTGCACGCAAATTGCATCACTTTCAGGTCGATGCTGATATAAAAGCCGTCCATTCATTCAGTCGACATTTAGATCCGAACACACCCTTCTTACCTCCACAATCATGACAATTCCCAACCCACTCAACAGCACCCACTCTCTCAAGAGACAGCCATCCCAGGTCAATGGCTTTGGCACCCGTGCCATCCACGTTGGTTCAGAACCCAACGCCGAGACCGGGGCGGTGATCCCGCCGATATCCCTCAGCACGACCTACAAGCAAGATGGGGTCGGAAATCACAAGGTACGTCTTACGGTGTGACAACTAGATGATGATTCCGTTCAAACCCGTTGCATCTAGGGCTACGAGTACTCCCGCTCCGGGAATCCCAATCGTCAGGCACTCGAGACCACGCTTGCTGCGTTGGAAGCCGGTGGTGCTTACGGAATCGCGTTTTCCTCGGGTTCAGCCACGACGGCTACTATTGTACAGGCCGTGGGACCCAACGCACATGTCCTCAGTGTCAATGACGTCTATGGCGGTACATTCCGCTACTTTAAACGGGTCGCTTCAGAATCCCAGGGGCTCGAATCGACTTTTCTCGATTTTGAGAATGTAGACGACGATGCCATTTTGGCAGCGTTCCAACCCAACACCAAGGTACGTTGTTGGCTTGCATTTTTCCCTCCGTCAGCAATTCATGCGGGATACATTTAATTTTAGCTTGTCTGGATAGAATCACCCACGAACCCTACGCTCCGGGTCGTGGATATACCCCGGATCGTCTCTCTCGCACGTTCACAACCGTCTCGACCCCTCGTGGTCGTGGACAACACATTCCTCTCTCCATTCTACCAATCCCCTCTTCTCCTCGGAGCCGACATTGTCATACACAGTCTGACAAAGTACATCAACGGTCACTCGGATGTGATCATGGGCGCTGCGATTCTGCCCGCCCACCACGCCACGCTGACCCAAACGTTGCGGTTCCTTCAGAACGCGCACGGTGCGATCCCGAGTCCGTATGACTGCTGGCTGGCCCAGCGGGGTGCCAAGACACTCCATTTACGGATGAAGGCGCACGGGATCAATGCGTTACAAGTAGCGCAGGCACTGGAGCGCTCTCCGTGGGTCGACGAGGTGATATACCCCGGATTGCCGTCGCACCCGCGGAACGCGGTTGCGTACCGCCAATTGGCACCGCACGCCAAACGGTTCGTCGATGGGCTCCAAGATGGGCAGGAAGATCAAGGAGGATTCCCTTGTGGTGGGATGGTTTCGTTCCGTATTCGCGGAGGGGCCTCGGAAGCGAACGCGTTCTTGACGGCGACACGGTTGTTCACGTTGGCAGAGTCGCTTGGCGGTGTGGAGAGTTTGGCCGAGTTGCCTGCGCAGATGACACATGCGACTATACCCGAGGCGGAGCGTGCGATGCTTGGGATTGGAGACAATTTGATACGGTTGTCCGTCGGAGTGGAAGAGACGGAGGATTTGGTGAGGGATGTAGAGCAGGCGCTCGAGGCGGCAGTTGCTGGAGGTGTGAAGCGGAAGAATGGATATTGATGGAAATGGACACTGTATTCTTGTCATTCTGGAAAGTGAAGAGTGTACAAGTATAATTAACTTGTGTTTTTGTTATTACTAAGCTTGAAGTATTATTATATTTCGGTTCACTAGAACTGTGACTTTTACCACCATGAAGGCTCTCAAATGTGCTCTCTTCTCACTTTCCCTTTCGCTCACGTCTGTCTTGTCTACACCCCAAAGTCAACAACTTCTCCAGTCTGACAACACCGTCCAGGCCACCATCACGCGGCTCCTAGCTGCCCACAATGACGATCCTGTCGAGGTCATGCGTCTCGTGGATCCTGCCTATGCCGCAATCCTCGATGAACCACGACTGCTACAAGTCTTTGGATCCGAACCGATCTGGATGACCGAGGGCGATAAGCTACGCCTCAAAAAGCAAGGCCTCTCGTTCATCGATCTCACCGGACGCCAAGACAGCGACATCTTGAGGTCCGTGGAAATCAAGAAGCAGACGGGTATGTCGTTTGCCGCGTTCCCTCGGTGCATGTCCAGTCTGAGGCAACCCCATCATTATACGCGTCTATGCAGCATGGCCGCAACTTCGATACCAAGACAAGGTCCACGAGATCGTCCAGAGTCTCAAGATGGAGGAAATGGTCAACAATCTTGGCAACCTGACGTCCTTTTTCAATCGTTACTACCGCTCCGAGCATGGAGTTCAGAGCTCTCGGTGGATCTACGACAAACTCGTCGAGGTAGGTGCTTTCAACGTCGAGGACCTCGGGGGTTCAAACGTCTCCTATGCACGTGTTCGCTTCCTCACCCACGTGCTAGATTGTCGCAGACGCACCTCCCGACGTTCACATCTCTCTCGAAACGTTTACCCACACATTCCCCCAACCCAGTGTGATCGCTCGCTTCGAGCCGGCCCGCGGACGAACCCCGCATAACCGTGGCATCAAGATACCGCACGTCATCATCGGTGCACACCAGGATTCGGCCAACTACAACTTTCCACTCCTCCCAGCTCCCGGTGCGGACGATGACGGTTCTGGAACGGTCACCATCCTCGAAGCGTTCAGGGCGCTCGTCCAAGCCGGCTTCAAACCCGAGGGCCCGGTCGAGTTTCACTGGTACGCTGCTGAGGAAGGCGGACTCTTGGGCAGCCAAGACATCGCCTCGGAATACGCGTATCGGCGTATCGACGTTGGTGCCATGATTCAATTCGTATGTATCCCACACGTTGAGCCAGAGGGTGCATCCTGGACGTGCAACTCGTGCTCATTTCTTCGCGTCTAGGATATGACGGCGTACGTGCCCAAAGACGCTGAGCCCACCGTAACGTTCATCACCACCGACGTCGACACCCCGTTGACCGACTGGGGCATGAAATTGGCGACCGAATATACCTCTTCTCCAGTCGCTGGTGCGAAATTAGTGTAGGTCACCTCATCGCGTGTGCACGCCGATCCAAATGTGTTGACGTCGCGTCGTGTATGACCCTGTTCGCTATAGTCCGGGTGCAGGTTCCGACCACATGTCTTGGCACCGCGCCGGTTTTCCCGCGATATTCGCCACAGAAGGTGATCCGTTCCAGACGTTTAATCCATACATACACACCGCCGACGACCGGATGAACTTAGCAGGCGGCGAATTTTCGTTCCAAGTGCGTATTACGTAAAATGTGTCCATGTGGCATGGCTGAAGCTGACGAGTTCTGGTCCAATGGTAGCATGCGCTCGAGTTTGCCAAGGTGGCGGTTGGATTTGCCGTCGAGTTGGGGGGATGGGTGGATTAGATCTAGGGGTGTGGCGTTGGTGTGGCTGTGTGCTTGTATACATGGGGGATACTTGCTTTATTTCAATACAACGTTCAAACGTTTAATTTCCGTCGTGCCCTCGAACATCGGGCGGGCGATATGCTCGGGCAGAATCGCGTGCTGTCATAGTGAAACACTCGCTAGTTTACAACTTGACACCAAAGAACACAGCGATGAGTTGACCGCTCAGGAAGCCGTCGTCTCACGAATACAGTCCTTCTTGGTCCGGTACTCATCAGGCTGGGGAAACAAGCAATTTGAAACACACGGAGCATGCGAACCTAAATGGCTCCGTGACGGCCGCTGGATGTTTGAGGAGATATCAGTCAAGCTGAGAAGCATCTGTCACACTGTCATACCGATTCAAAATTATACATGGGCTTGTTTACAACTCGGCACCCAAGAGTGCCCGCTTAGAGTACCCAGATCAGCCCATATGCATGTTGGACGAGGCACTCGTGGAAGACGGGTGTACCATAAAAGGATGTAAGATGGACGAGAAACGAATGCACCCGACGCCTGCAAAACACTCGCGATGAGAGAAAAAAAAAAGGACCGTTAGCGTGAGAAGCCAAGATTCGGAAAAGGCTACCCATTCACGCCTTCGTTCACGTAGGCGTGCTAAAGGATCACATGCGGGATGGTGGACGAGTGGGTGGGAAGGAGAAGATAGATCGGTGACCTCCATCGTCACGTTGACCATACCGAGGGCACCCGCGGCGTTCGCGCGGCCACTATGCACGGTGGCAAAATCAATCGGGGAACGGCCGTTGAGGACGTAGAAAACTGTGAGCGGTGTTCATGCGCTGCCGGTCGTACGTGAGACGATTCGTCCAAGAGCAACCAGCCGAATCCACCTGATAGATCCATTCTGGTGAGCTACCCAGCTCAAGCGGCCCGCGGCCAGTTGTCAAGGCTTGAAATGAGAGAGTATCGCATCGGATGTGATCCAATGGAACATGGCCCAGTCTCATAGGCTGCACATGATCAACGCTCATGCCATAACACAGAGACATTTGTAATTGGTGGACGAGGCCACACAAATTCAGCCCGTAGAATGAGTCTGCTGACCAAACAACCCTTGGCCGATTACATCCGCGTCCATATTCCGGCAACTTGAAAGTTTAGCAGCACCAGAGGAGTACATATTCGGAAAAGATGCTCGTCATCGTTAAACGTCGGGTCCCCATTTGCAAGTTCGGAAGCATCCGTAGTATCCTGGACTGAATGAAAGGGGGTGGAGGTCTTCGGGAAAACCTTGGCACTGTTCTTCGTTCTTGTTCAAAGGGTGGAAATTACCATTTAAAGGAATACCATCGAACCTGGCCCAATTGATGTAGTCGCTCCAGCTGTCCACGACGTTGTTGTTCCGGGGGGACCCCAGATTCCCCATGGGGCACGTTTGTGGAGTAACTGGAGTTGGTTCATCAAGAAGGAAGAATGTTTACTAAGGTGTCTCGGCCTCCACAGTCCACCTCGATGATGACGTGAGTCATAATCTTGGAAGAAAGTGGATTTGGTCTTCACTCTGAATGGAGTGACGTTGGGGATCCTTCGAGCGCACGAACGAGCGTTGTCTCGCTGAGCAAAGCAGCCTGACGTCCTTCAGAGCACCATGCCACACCTTTGCTTAGCGTAACTAAAGTAGGAATAGTAGCAGGATCGGACGAACGATTTGAACGCTGCGGACGGAGCTAGTTAAAGCGTGGTCTGTCTCAAACGGCCATGCGGTTTCATTGCCGTCCCAAAACGGATCGAATGAGCCTGTACCAGTGAGCGGGAAGTTGTTAAGACCAAAAAAAGACAGTCACTGCCATTGGAACTAGCTACCTTTTGTGTTCAGCACAAGGTGTGAATTGACGACCAACGTGTGATCCAGGGCCCACCTATCGTAGCGTCGCGCGCGGGTGTCGTGGAAGTCAAATGAGACCAGACGTCTGCTGCGCAGTCACTTGCAAAGAAATTTAGTCACGTGTCATCACGTGACGTCTGGCCAATGGCAGTGCATTCATGGTTAATAACGGGTGTTATTAACTTGTTATTAACACCCTGTCGAGTTTTCGCCCGTACCCTAACTTAGCCTGGAACTTGAAGCACAGTACGTTTGAACGACCCACGTTCAAAGACTCGAATGATTTGAAAACTCATAATAGCTCTGCAATTTGAATGTCTGCACCTTGACACTAGACAGCGAGTGAGGGATCGGAATTTGCCACGATCAAGATTGGGTGTGGAAGACAACTCGCTCACTGACACGTTGAAACCCGCTCAAGTATATACATACGAACAGGACAGTCAATGGATATCGGTCACCGCGGGGCAGGCGTTGCCATGTCATCTGAGGTCTCCACAAAGTTTCGCCGCGTCCGGGGGCCCCAACCAGTTTTTCCCGGTGGTCATAGAGTCCAGACGAACGCATTCTTGTCCGACGAGCCAGTAGCGAATTCTTGGAATCGGGTGAGACGTCAACCGAGAACGCCGCGTTGGTGTGGCCTTGGATGTCCCAAACCCTTTTCGCGAGTCTGCCACACATCCTACACCATCACATGGTGACTGGTCTTCAATCCAGCGCACCCAGAACTTACCTGAGTCCGCACACCATCCATTTACAATCCGCGCGGAGATAGTGCAACAGCCATTATTTCTGCCCCTTCAGTTTACATTGGTTCGCCGATCTCTTTTCCGTCATCTACTCGCCACCACTGGAGCATGTCCTCCCCTCCTTGCCACCGCTCACCACCAGCTTGCCATCCTCTGCGAACAAGACTGAGTATATTGCATGTCAAGTATCGATTTCAATCGCTCTTGATTCACCTAGAAGTCGACGGGCAGCCATTACCGGTCCTCGGCCACGACTAGTACGTACCTTTTCCCGTCGACTGCCGCATACTGTCCACGGCACAGGGTACGGAGGAAACATTGGTTGGGTCAAGTGGCTCGAGTCCTGCACTTCTTCCTTGTCAGTCACGATATAGATCAGCTCACACAGTCCTGGGCACTTGTGCCTCGTGCTTGCGTCTCGCGTACTCCCCCGATATACTTGTCCCCACCTGCTGGCGCAGTCGCAGTCGGATGTCAGCAAAAGATTTACTCAACCAATACCGTGACACCCGGTGACACTTGGTGGGTGGTATAGTTGCATCACGGGACTCTGACTGTGAGTCAAGCACCCACAAGGTGAGCATTCCGCACATCCTCGATATAACACGAATGGATGGGCTAGGTCATGGTTTTCAATATCTTTAATCGAAACGAAGATGAGGCGGGCGATTACTTCATTCAAACAGAGTCCTAGTCATCAGTAAGTATGTGTCTTTATTGCATTGTCACTGCGATCCGGGACCTGTCACACGCAGGCAACAGAAAACGAAAACCCTCCTCCCCAAACGATTCTGTTGACTCGTCCCGATCGTCTGAAGTCACGCTCGCAAACACGAGGTTGGACAGTCCGACATGACGGCATTCGGATTCGCATCGCCTTCGGCTCTATTACCGCTTTTGCCATCGCCATTCTTTTCCTCTCCACCCCTCTCGCCCTCCTGCAAGTGATACTCAGTTCGTGCGCCACCTCGGCGGCGATGGTGATCTGGCCTTGTTCGACATCAGGGGCGTCTTCTTAATTGATCGCAGAGTTTGGAGAAGGCTCGATGATGGCGGCTCTAAGTAGGTGGTAGACATCCCCGCTCTCAGAGAACCACTGCATCACGTCATTAGGACTAACCTTTAGAACAGTTGGAGCGGCGAAAGGAGATTGCTTGTGTCACCAATGCTGTTCTTCTATCTACGAATGATCATCTTCGAGTGTACGTTTTCCTCCTTCATGGACTAAAAGCTGGAATCATTGATATCGATGTGCAATTGACTCAAAGGCGCCTCGTTAGTCTTCCTCGAATTTCACCGGCTTCTGCCGTTCAAATATTGTAATAAGATGTGGACGAATCGGGTTGCTGTTCGTCTGCGGTCCTTCTGATGTTGCATTCCAAACTTGGTTTTTCTGCTCAGCGACACGTGGTGAGTAGCCTCACGAATCTTCGATGATATTGACACGTGTTCTCATTGACTTTGATTCGCGATCTCGTGTTCCGTGTCGCCAGCACCATCCACAGTAGACGACAGCGCTCATCGTCAGGCGAAGTAGCGTGGTGATTCCCAACCATGTCACGGTCACCTTCCATCCTCGATTCTTGGTTATTTCATTGACTGTATCCTTTTTTACTTGGTGCCAGGGTTCCATTAATCACCGAATCAACATTCTCTATCTCCGTTTTCCTCGACTCCCTCTGCGAATCTTCCTTACTTGCAAAAGCACACTAGCCAGTACCCACTGAGTCATCTTTGTATGTCCTCCACTTTCCATCAGGCGTTATGCGTTATTGCTTTCTCTGGCCACTGATGCTCCATACCAGACATGCCAAGCAGGCAAATACATCATTCTACGTCGACTACGTCTCTCGAGACCTCTGCCAGATCATCGAACGTGTTGTCCCAGTCGGAAAACGAGGTCTTCCTAATTTCGCGGGCACGAACCAGTCCCACATATGTACTGTTTTCTCTCAAGACTCGTACTAATCCCCGAGTCTTGGATCACTTCAAAACTGGTACACAACATGGATCACTGAGCCTCAACAAGTCTACGGGATGATGCAGGCACGGCAAACTCAAGTTCCTGAGTGTCGGTGGTCGTGGTGTTCGCCCTTACCTCACACCTCCCTCCCTCGTGCGTCCCCAGCGCTGGAAACGATGCCCACCTCTCGCACGGAGATCTTAAAGCGAATCAAAGAAGATCGCAAGAGACAAACCATTTCGCGCCCCATTGCGTGCATGGTCCCGTTATAACAACAGACTATCAGCTCTGGCTTGTACGACAAAATGATTCGCTGTTTGAACGCAGATACAGGACATCAATGCATCGGTGTTGAATGGACATGTCACTGCGCTTCGAACAATATTCATATCTGACGACAGCTACAGATCGAGTAACATACAGGTTCATACATGTACGCCGAAGCAACTGCAACAGCCATCACTGATACATGGATAGTACAATAGAAATGTTAATGACCATCGGTATACTGAGCAACGACAGAATGCAGGGTATAAACTGATGGTGAAGCTACAGATTTGGGGACTAGATAGAGCGAGACGACGGCGAAAAGGCAACGAGACAACAAAGTAGTAACTACGCCAATAGTCCAAGAAGCATGAGATAGTAAACTTGATATATACTCACAATATCTCCACGACTGAAGTATGTATATCCAAGACGGACTTGATCCGGTGTTTGAGTCCCGGTAATACGATCTCGTACTCAGTAGCAACTCGCTTGAACTCTCCATGGGGTTGTTGTTGGAGCAGGAGTGCATGGAATGGTTGTTGCAGACGAACAACCAGTCGCAACGCTCGTGTATACTCGTCCATCCGGGATAGATCATGCAATGAGGAAGTGGACGTGAAACCAGACCCAATATCAGAATCAGATGACGCCTCCTCGTCATCATCCGCTGTGCTTCCCCAAGTGAAGGGATCGCGCAAGTCGCGAATCCATGGATGTACGAAGATCAACTTGTGTGCCTCCGTCAACCAGAGCTTGTCTGATGTCTGGAATTCCACTTTTCCGATCCCTGGCACCTTGGCACGATAGCGCTTCTCTCGGGTGTTCTCCAAATCTTGTACACCAAACCATCCGACAGTGAAGGTGATGCACGGGAGGTGCAGTCGGCGGTTGGCGAAGCGGGCTGGGGGTAAGCGGGTGATTTGGTTGTAGATACGTGTAGCATTCGTCAAGGAAAGTGATTTCCTTAATGTGGCAACATGCGTAGTCATTTCAGCGTCATCGACGGCAAGCGAAGAACAAGGCAGTTGACTATATGCTGAAAGGGTGACGGGGAGGCAGCTGTTGTATGATGATGACTTGCCGGTCCAGTCCAGTACTGTCACGTCGCCTGAACGAGCCACAATCTCCTCCAATAAGTGGCCTAGTGCAGCATCCCCTTCTCCGTAGTCGGGTCGAATGTCACTCCTGAAGATGCCAATCAGGGAGTATGCAATATCTTCTTCCATTGACGCGTTGCGTGTCGACGCTAGCCGTAGTTTCTCTCGGACAGTGAGATTGTCGGGGTTGAAAGCCATGATGGTTTCGTGAGTGATCTTGAGGGCATGCGCAAGTTCTTGCATAATTTCTGGTGACTCCTTATGGTTGAACCGGGTGTCACCGAGATATGGCTTCCAATTGCTAGCATAGAATCGGACCACCTTTGGTGCGAGAAGCTCTTGCGAGGTCCAGGCCCGCGTCATCCAGATACTGCCTGTGAGATCGCCAAGAACAGATGGAGATGCGACGTCCACTAGAAGCGCAAACGTGGCTGCAGATGCCTCGTACCATCTGAACATCATTTTGAGTGACTGGTTTAACACCGTGCCGATCGTCTTGTCGATGCAACAGGTGTCGCTCCACGCCCACCGATATCCGTCCGAGCGAACCATCTCACAGAACTTGCGCAGCTTCTCGTTGAGCGGTATCGAGTCCAGTTTCCAGACTGAGCTAGCCAGAGCAACGTCTTGAAATGAAGGCTCCTTCCCTTCCCATACATGTGAGAGCATCACATATCGGAAGTATTCTTCGACCACTCGCCGAATGTGCGCATTGTCAAGTTGCCTTGCCATAGAGGAAACCAGCTCTTTGAACACCGGTTCCGACTTGAATATATGCATTCGTTCCACTTCACCGCAGAGACGACCACTTTCAACGTCAATGAGCACGAGCGGGGACATCCTGATGGCCCTACGAGCCACATCGTTGATGATTAACTCCAACTGAGATGGTGAAACATATTTCCTGCCCAGTCCTGTGCAATATAAGTCGCAGTATTGTTTCCCCATAGGTGGGGTGACACTGACGATGAACGTCTTGATCAAGGGATAGCTCGGTTAGGGAAAGCATGCGAGCGAGTGCATCCACTGCTTCGTCATACCGTCGCGAATAATGCAGAGCCACGTGTCTTCTCTCATATCCCCACGGACTCGAGGGATCTATCTTGATTGCCTGCATCGTCTGAATTCAGGACCGTCGCACACCAAGGAGAACGAGGCCGTACATGATCTGCATCCTTCAGTGCATCTTCCCAGAACCCTACCACCGCTTGGGCATTGCTCCGCTTAACTAGGAGACCCGCTGCATTCGACGGATTCAGGGACAATGCAGCAGAGTATTGTACGATCGCTCGCTTAGGATCCTCAGAACTCAACGCTAGATCACCATTGCTTTCGAATGTTATGAGACACTTTTGTACTAGATCTGATGGCATAGACTGAGCATATCCCATCCTATCTTGGTCGAGACAAAGCGTACCTGTGTCCCAATCTGCGGTCACCTCGCTCGTCAACCCTTCCTTGCTGAAAACTTTGGCCATGGTAGAAAGTGACTCTTCCACGTCACTGTGGCCTATAGCGTACATGGCTTTCCATTGGTGTAATTGAATTGCAGGGGCGAGTTTATCAAAGTCCCATCCAAATATCTTCCGAATGGAGTTGGTGCAATTGCAGAGGAAATCAAAAACATTGACTTACCAGAGAGATGACCTCCAGGTAAGAACCTTGTCGAAACGGAATGGCTTCTTGTGCGCGCTTGAAAAATTCCATTGCATGTTCATTGTCTCCTCCCGCCATAAGCATTCTTCCTAGTAAGAGAAACATCTGAGCCTATACAACGCCTTTGTTAACCTTACTTATACTTCTATGTGTCAAGTGGACATACCCTGACGGTGATATATGGTGATTGGTCATCATCCACTACATCTATCAACTGGTCTACACGCGAAATAGCGTCATCATGCTTTCCACGATCAAATAAGATGATTGCCTGCACAAAACGAAAGATCAAAACAAGCAGTGACAAAGATGAGGTGCACGTACTTTGATCAACAAAAGAAGTTTATTTTCACTTGGGAGACCATCACTGAACACGATGTCAAACACATCCATTCCAAACTCGCGCTTCCCACTCCCGACGAGGGCGATCGCGTGTGCGATATGACCGATGATAGATCGATGAATCCTGATGGACTGGCGTGTGTTGGCAACTGCACTGGGGACAATGGATGGCGGAAATTTACCTTTTTGGCATCGTCGATGGCCGAGTCCCACCGTTTCGAACGAGAGCGCACAAGAGCGCGATGAGCGAGTGCGCGTGCATGGTGTAAAGGGTCAAATGGATGTATGGTATCTTGCGTCAGGAGCTCTTCGACGTGACTCAAGTCGCCCTGCCTCCACGACCTGAATATCTCATCATTAATATACACAAGGGGCAGCACTGGCGCTGCAAAGGAGAGCCAAGCAGTCGGAACAAGCGAGAAACTGATGTTTAAAGCACTCACGATGCGAGGAATACTAGGTGACCGTGAACTATTAGACCGTTGACTTTTAACGAGCGAGATTGCTCACATTCACGTCTACTCCCAAGTACGAGCTCGGAAGGACGTTGTGAAGATTACGGAGGGTAACTTTCCCGTCGTGTTCTCCAGTCACAATACTCTCGTCGTTGGGAGAGAGCGCAATAGAATAAACAGGACTTGCGTGTTGGATAACCGTACCGATTTGCCTGTGGGTAGAGGTGTCCCAAAAAGATAGTGACTTGAATGTAACGATTCCGATAAACTTTTGATTGCGCGCTAGTGCAATGGAAGCGGACCATTCAGCAGAGTCACCAGGGATAGACCACTGACTGAGCCGCGTTCCCGAGAACGTATCGAAACACTGGGCTTCACCTGAAGTGGCAGCAAAAAGTATATGACCATCGGCCGACCAGGACAGCGGTGACGATACAAATTTAGGGAACCGGAAGGGGATATCCAACAGCTGCTGGCCATTCTCGCTGTCGTAGATGCGGATAGATCTTTCGACCGAAGCGGTTGCGATGCGATCGCCGTTCGTGGAGAACCGTACTGATACAACGACACCGTCGTGCTGGAGAGGCCCCACCAGTCTTTCTCCCGTGGCCATGCTCCAGATAAATGCGTGCCGATCGGCCGATCCTGTCGCCAGCTTCGTGGAGTCGGGAGAAATGTCCACCGAGTATACCGTATTGACCTGGCCTTTGACGTCCTGGACCTTCTTGTGGGTCTGCGTATCCCAGACTGTTACCCACGTCTCTCCGTCGCGCAGGTCTAAAAGTCTGAGACCGCATGCCAGCCATTTGCGATCCGGTGATAGCACGGCAGCACCGATTTCTGCCCTCTCAGCTCGAAATGGTTCGTCGACCTCTTGTCCGTCTTCTACTCGCCATCGGCGAAGGATCCCCTCCTTGCCGCCGCTCCATACCTGTTTGCCGTCCTCGGCGAACAAGACTGAGAGTATTGTATGTTGAGTATCGATTTCAATTGTTCTTGATCCGTCTGGAGGTCGACAGGTGGACATTACAGCGTATCAATCCTGCGTTCTGCTCAAATTTAGCCCAGCCAGGTAATTCTGAGGTTTACTCAGGAAGATCATACAAGTATGTGTTGTTGAAGGAAACGACTTTTGAAAGAGAGTCAACAGAGACTCCAGTCGAGTTGGTACGAGACGTGCATGGAGAAGAGGTGAATCCAAAAATGGAAAACTGATGAATGTAGGGTAAAAAGTAGTATTACTAAGAACACGACAGGCTGTTCTCCAATACATCCCCCCAATCCGTGCGGTGCCAGTGTGAGGCGTTTTAGACACCCTTACTCGGAGTGATGGGAGGCACAAAGTTGATTTTGCATAAGTTGTCGCAGAGGTGACAGCCGTTTCGTTTGGTGATTACCAATTGAATATGTTCGAACGCAATTCGAGCGTTGGGGAAATAGCTCACATTGGTGAGCTCGATGTGGTTCGATCAGTTTTGCCTTTGACAGCTGTCACGTCGGAGAAAGCCAATCACATGTTGTAAATACGCTCAAAGGGGATCGTGAGCGGGAAATACTGGTCGGGTTCCCCTCTTCATCCTCATTTTCATCCGTTCTTAAGGCGTCGCTTGCGGTGCATAGGGCTCCCCGGTAATAGCAATCCTCGGTGCGGTAACCAGAGTTCCTGCAGCTCATACGATAGAGATGACCGGAGATCAGCGTGCGGCTGTTCCAGCATCGGACTGAGGGAGTGGCCTGATGGCCTCCGGTGGTGCCTGCGGTATGCTCGTAGTGGTCCGGTATGAGCGGGAGGGTCACTCCAATCTGTTCGTTTTTAGATGTGTCGTCCTCGCCCGAGGTGTCCTCGTCCGTGATCCTGGTGCAGGATCTGGATTGGGTCGGTCTGCGCAATGTCAGTTGGTTGGCGCGTGGTAGTCGAAGGTGTCGGCTGCAGTTTGTAGTCGTAGCGCTGCTTGTACCTTCGTACTGGTCGGTAGATGGGAGCATTGTGGGAATTAGTGTCCCGATGGTGTCCCTGGGTCGGGTGGGTTGTCCCGCCTTTGCACTGGGTAAGGTTTGAGTGAGGTCGTCACGAGCGAGTCTTCGAGTGCTCGTCGGAAGCTCTAGCGGATCTCGTCGATATCATAGGTGGGTCTGTGTGGTCGGCCAGCGAGCTATTCCGGCACAATCACTGTTTTTGGGACTTTTCAGCGTCATGGTTGGTCTTGTCACAGTAATCCGTGGGTTGTTCGGGCGCAGTCCGCCGCTTCTGCGGCTTTTCGGTTGCCCTGGTAGTTTCGTTGAGGTAATGATGGGTCGTTTGGGCACGTTCGTTGTTTGTGCGATTTTGCGGCTGCCCTGGTCGGTCAAGTTGTGGTAGGCAAGTTGTGGAGGCGCAGTCGCTGTTCCTGCAGCGTTTCGGTGGCCCTGGCTGGTCCAGTCACGGTTGGTGGACCGTGGTCAGGTACGACTGAGTCGTTCAGGCACAGGTCACTGGTTTTGTGGGGTTTTCGGCTGCAGTACTTGATCTCCTCGTGGTAGGTGTCTCGTTGAGTCCTGGCGGGGCTCATAACCTGTTAGAGGAAGCAACTAAAGGAATGGATGTAAGCTAGAAGGATTGTTTCGTTCCTCTGTGTGGTAGTCCAGAAGGAAGCTACAATGCGCGTCAATAAAATTTAGCCTGGTCAAGCAATTCAGAAACAAACATGTATGTAGTTCCCAGGTTGGCAGAAGGCAGGTAGAGAGGACCATACGCTGCACCGCCAGATCGGGAGGGACAGATGTTTAAAAGTGATCTGATAAATCAGATGGCATGTCACGTGTCAAACAATCAAACTTGAATCAGACACTGGGCAATGCTGCAGAGAGCAACCGGTAACGTCCATCCAATACCAACTGGCGTGCACTGGCGTTTGAGTTTGTCAGTTTGATGTCAGCCCGATGTACTGCGGACTTACTAAGGTGTTGTCCGAGGTTGGTATGAAAGTATGGGTGCAATATTGTTCCTGACGAAGGTACTTGGACCTGAAATAACGCAGTCAGTGCTGAGGTTCCAAAACGATTTAGGAGTCAACTGGATGGCAACAAACGAGCTACAGCGCGGGGGCGTTCAGAACTGTTCATTATCTTGTTTGCTGTGGTTCCCTGTACAGGCAGTTTTCATTTTAAAAAATTTCCCTGCGGTGAGAGAGAGAGGTTGACAACCACACACACAGCCTTGCCAACCGATCTCTGCCGGTTTATCTGAATTATTAACCAGTCTTTCGCAGCGCTTGTATTTCTTTTTCGCTGCGTTGCATTGCCTCCGGTGCTGTCGCTTTACTTCTCGGTTTTCGTTCGCCTCCACGATGAGCTCCGACTCGTCCGATGACAATGCTCCCACCAGTCCTAGTCAACCACCAAAACCATCCTCCAGCCCTCCCTTGGCAGACACCGTCGTCAGACCCTTCACATCTCAGGGTAGCACATTCAGCGGTTCTCGTCAGCCCCTCACATACGCCCCACCATACTCCTCGGACGACCGTCCTTCCACAGGACACCGTTCACCCGTCGATCCTTCCAATGCCAACCTTGGTCCCTACATGTCCGCAAGCGCCCGGACGTCGTACACAAGAGTTGACGTAGATTCGTTGCCTGTCCCAGAGTATCCTCCACTGCCGCCCCTCCCTACTGTGTTTGGGGCGCAGGATGTCCCCGCTACCATTGATACCACGGCACCCCCTGCAATCACTGCGGCAACGGCAGCGTCTTCTGTGACGCCGGCGCCGGACCCACCAACCCCCGTAACCGAACCCTCCATTCCACAAACCCCTCAAGTGTCCCTCACATTCTTGCTCGTCTCCGGACAACGCAAATCCCAATCCTTTGATCCAGAAACGACAGTCGGACGGGTCAAGGAGCTTGTATGGAACGCATGGCCAGCGCGTGGTGCAGGTTCGTCATCATTTCCGTCGCGATGCGTGATGATCGGCCGTGTTGGACTGATTTCTCGTTTTGATCCTGTTCCGCCCGCCTCTGCTCCACCCCCTTTCCTATTTCTCGCTCCTGGTCCCGTTTAGACTGGCAAGACGAACGCCCGCCTGCCCCATCTTATCTCCGAATATTGTATCTGGGAAAGATATTGCAGGATGACGATACGCTATTGCGTGCGTGTTTAGACTCTTTTTTCTTCTTATTCCCCCTTGTTCTTCTTGCATGCTTCTCCGGGCCTCCGTTGTCGATCGCCGGTGTTTCGGTTTCTCGAATACCATGAGGCCAATGACGACGATAATGTCGATGTCGATGATCCTTGGCGTGTTTCCCTCACCCTACGTGCTGATCGACGTTTTTCAGGCGTCGGTTTCCCGACCTCACTTCCCTCCACGTCCAACGCTACCCCGACGATCGTCCACCTCTCCATCCGTCCTTATGCACTCCCATCCGACGACCCTGCGCTGAGCAAGAAGAAACGGTTGAGCGTCGCCATCACGAGACGACTCTCATCGGCAGGTGTTGCTGTTGGCGGTAGGGATATCGAAAATGATGCAGAAGGCGGGGCCGGACGAGCGGGTTGTTGCACGGGTTGTACGATTTGTTGACGGTATCATGCTTACAAGGACAGGGATCACAACCGCTGGCAATATCAAGTTGGATGCACATGGATGGATCATGCCTATGCGGACACGTATGATGCTTTCTTTCTCTTGGTGTTCTTTCTATTGCTTTGCTTGTTACGTTGTGATGGAGGTCATTGTCGATCCTTGTTTTTGTTTCTCCCTGCTCTGGGATTGTACATTTGTTTTCGGATGGTATATACATACACCCCTCGTATAATTCTCCACACTAGATGTCGACAACTTTGGGTTTTTGTGGACATCTCAACATGTCGACGACTACAGTGCAAATTATGGTGCTCTCACAAACTGGACTGCTGTTTGAAGTTGAGCTGCCACTTTACCTCACCTCGGATGCTCTTCAGCATATCCTCGGTCGTATATTTGGGCTTCCACCCCAACGCGCGCGCTCGGTTCGCCTTACATCGCGAGTTGGTGCCGAGTTTCACCAACTGCAACCACAGTCAGATGCGTCAACCTCGAGTACCGACCAGAAATGCGGACGCACAGATCTGTTCTCAGGCCGTGCGTAGTCCGTCTCGTCAAACGACGTCGGTGTCCGTTCTCCAGGGCTATTCACACCCAACTCGACGAGGACCTTGCCAATCTCTTCCGAAACCACTCTGAGCATGTGTTCGCCGTTTTCGCCAAAGTACAAGCCCTCGCGGCCGTGGCTTGCCCGGCCGTCGAGGATCGCGTCGTACAGCACGAGGTACAAGTCGCCGACTAATCATAACGAGGTCAACCCACGTGCACACAAAAAAAAATCAGAAAAATGGAAATGACACACTGTCATCGATGTGCACGTTGGGCCACTTGTTGAGTCCTAAACCGACCATGCCTGCGCGTTTCCGCGTGATGCTCGCGCTCACTAGCCTGGGTATCTGCACCGAGCGTAGGTTTTGGATACCCATGGTAACGAGCGGGCCGGTCGCGAAATCATAGATGGTAGAGGGCAACACGATGTGTGTGCGTGCGTACCCTGTGTGTATGCATCGGGACGCGTGAGTAGGACGTTCTGACGTTGGCGCTAGGTTGTGGGGAGAACCGAGACGCACCTTGCTTGTCGGCGGCGAGGACGAGGAGATCGACGTTGCGATGGAGTTGGGTGTCTGGGAGTGTTTCGAGCTGATCGGGGTTCGTGTCGTCCCATATGGTGTCGTACGCATACATTCCTTTTGCGTTATCGATCAACACACCTAGTCAACGACCACGCCATGTGAGTACGACTATCGAAACGGTAACATGCATATAAAACGTCTAATGAAACGTACCTGTTCCGGACTAGGGGACGACAACAGAGTCAGTGAGAGGGTGGAGACAGACAATTTGGCGAAGCGACTCACAGTGTGCACGAGAATGGGTACAGTACCTGTCGTCTCATGCCGTTTCTTCAACCCTCTCAAAATAGCCTCACATGCCCTGACGTGATCTGCGTCTGCCTAAACCGTCGTCGTCAACAACCAATGGAGACCCACCCCAAGGGAAAGAGACTCACGCAAGCAAACACGACGTCGCTCTCGGAGGCTTGTCGTTCAAGCAGTGCCACATCGTCGAGGGATCCTAAGACAGCCTTGACGCCGATCGACGCGAACAAGGGTGCTTTGGCAGCATCACGAACGAGAGCTGTGATCTCCGATCTGGGAGCGGTATGGTGCTGGAGCAGACGCTCGAGGACGGCGCCGCCGATGTAACCTGACGACCGCGAGACGATAGTATGAGACAGGAGACCCAAGTACGAACATGGATAGGCATGGAATATCGATGCATCTTACCTGTCGCACCGAGGATGAAGATCTGTGTCTTGGTCGACATGGACGTACTGGGATAGATGTGGATGGGAATGCAGATGATATTGGTGTGAACCTGATTTATTTATCGCTGGGTGATTCAGCAAAGTTGGATTCATAAGCAAGAATTGGCTTCATAAGCAGAGGGCCTTACGAAGATGCCGGATAAATATACCGCAGGCCTTTGCAGCCAGCTGAAGGGTTCGTTATTCCAGAGTCGACAGGACCACTTGCCCTAGGCGAATGATGCCTGGTATGATGACGACTTGGAACTATCAAGATGCATTGAGATCGACATGAATTTCAGATAAGAAAATAGAAGGCGGAGAGCGACAAGGGAATCCCTTCAAGTAGGTAGAATTGCTTTGAAGATTGCATTGAAATTACCCTACGAAAAGATGATCAAGGCTTTGGTTACTATCATTAAAGATAGAAAACGGCTTACCGAAGGCGACGGCACAGGACACCTTTTCATGCCTTGATGCCCATTAATATGTAGTAACCATGAAAACCCAAGACATCCTTGCAATGCTAATGTAATGGAAAGGCGTCGAATCGATTCAAGTCATAGGGCCAATGTACCCTTCTGTCGTGGTTTCCCTTCCCTTCCCCAAAGACCGCGTTATTGATCATTTCGTAAATTATATTGTGTTGCTTCTCCTTGTCAATCCCTTCAGCCGTCGACAAGATACGCGTTCGAACGTGGTAGCGAGGTGAGAGGCAACAATGATCGATAGAGGCAGCGTACCATCAAGATTGGCTATCCGACTCAGGACCGCGTGCGTTAAACGTTTGCAATGCAACGCGGCTAGGTACTATAGTGGCGCCAGTAGGGCTTGAAGTCGTGCCCCAGCGTGAAGGAACCGGAGCTCAACAAATTCCAGTATCAGGAATCCAGTGACGGCGCCACCAGCCACCAGGAGTGTCACATGCGGGCGTGAACAAAGCCGTGATCAACGCTAGACTACCGTCGACACCGCAAAAGGTGCCAAGCTTACTAAACAAAGAGGAATATTACAGACTGTATGGAGTCGGAGGATGTCAGGGAAACAACGGAAACACCAACAATTTAGACTTAAAGTGGGAGTATAGCTTCCTGGAAGATATTAGAGCGGTCTATTTATCCTCTGCTGTCCGTGCAGTGAATGACTCGAGCGCTCCATTCAAGATGCGGCACCATTGCGGCAGACTGGGCAATGCCGTCTCCGATGGAAACTTAGACGCTCATCTCCAATTTGGGGCCGCAGCGTCGCCGCAACTTTTTGCTGCCCACTGAATACACCTGCTCTTCCAACTCGCCACGTCCGACAACGAACTCGCTTCGGGTCTTGGACAATGTCTTGAAGCACTTCGTCTCATCTCTGCCCTCCCCCGCGCCTCACAAGACTTTGTCAAATACGCGTCCCCCTACCAATCAATTGATTTATGTGATTTATGTTTGACGCTGGGGTGCCATTGTTTGAGACGATACGCCCCCAGGAGGGAATCCACGCAAAACTGGTAGTAGCCTTGATCTCATCAACGCAAGGAGGGATTCGACAATGGGCATCCAAGACAGAGGAACACCGATATGATAACCACCACCACCTTTTTCTCCTCGGGAGAACATGCTCGTATACATAGTGAGAAAAATGAATTGCATGTATAATTCGCTAGCAGAACCACCGCCAATAAATATTAAATACCACTCGGCTCTATCCTCCAGCCCTCCGACTGCATCAGTATTTTGTACTCGCCCTTAATCTCGCTTGGCGCCCTTTTACCGTTGGCTAAAAGTGGTACAACTGCAAATTAACTGGAACAAGGGACCCAAGGTCCAGTTTGATACAGTAACAGTACTACTACTGTACCCGTACCCGCGATGGGTATACCTGTGGGTACGAGCAGGGAGGGAGAAGGGACGAGCACGACAACAAGTGTGACAACACATCGTCATTGTTGTTGTGTTTGCACGGCGAAGCAAGGGTGGGGTGGGGGTGAAGTGGGGAGAAAGAAGGTGAGGGCAAGGGCAACACTCGCATGCAAACACGAACAGGAATGCGTTGTCAGCATTCCTGATGCGCCGTCTACGGCATTATGTACTTCTCTCTTGTTAGGACGTACTTGGTGCAATTTGGTGCAAGCCTTTGAGACTCTTTGTTCCTCAGGCTGAGGCTATTCCTTTTTGTCGTACATGGTTCTTTTCGGATGGGACTACATGATGCCAGTAATACCCAATATAATGAATGTCCTTAGTAACTAAGTCACCATCATCGTGCAGTCACTGATACAGTGCACGTGTTCATAGTACTCTTTCACGTACTGATCTTGTGTTTGAGCTGCCACTCCACTTCCCTTCGAATACTCTTCAGCATGTCTTCGGTCGTATGTTTGGGCTTCCATCCCAGCCCACGCGCTCGGTTCGCTTTGCACCGCGAGTTCGAACCGTACCATGCCCGGAGCTACAGGGTATGTGTCCTGAGCGATCAGATAAGTCAATATTCGAAACGCAGACGCACGTGTTCGTTTTTGGGTCTCGCATAATCCATCTCATCAAACGATGTCGGCGTCTGTTCACCGGGTCTGCTTACGCCGCACGCGACCAAGGCCTCGCCGATCCGTTCAGACATCGCCCCGACCACAGATTCTCCGTTTTCGCCAAAGTACAAACCCTCGCGACCGTGACCTGCACGACCCTCAAGGATGGCGTTGTACAGCACGATGTACAACTCCCCGACTTCACGAACGGTAGGGATCGTCACCAGCATCACGAATCGATGTAAAGGTGACGCACTGTCGTCGATATGTACGTTCGACCATATATTGAGTCCCAGACCCACCATGCCCGCACGCTTCCGCGTAATACTCACATCGGTGAGCTTGGGTATCTCGATCGAGCGTGGATTGCGGATGCCGAGGTTAACGAGCTGGCCGGTGGCGAAATCGTAGATGGTGCTGGGTAACACGATGTGTGTTCGTGCGTATCCTGCATCTAAGAGGAGTACGGTGCTGGTGCTGGATAAAGGGTACGCACCATCCTCATCAGCGGCAATAACGAGGGGGTCGGTGAGGCGATGGGGATCGGTATCTGGAACCCTCTCGAGCTGATCGAGGTCCGTGTCATCCCAGATGGTGTCGGAGGAATACATCCCTTCCGCGTTATCGTTCAAGATATCTGGTTAGTGGTCGACGTATATGAGTACGACGAACGACGTGTAGGATAATGTCGAATAACATATACCTGTTCCGGACTACAAGAGCGTCCTACGGGGTCAGCGAGAATGGTCGAAGCCACTCTACAAAATGGCTCACGGTGTGAACGAAGATGGGTATGGTACCCGTCACCTCATACCTTTTCTTCAACCCTCTCAGGATGGCCTCACAGGACTCAACATGGTCCGAGTCTGCCTAAACCATCCGTACCCGACATCAACAACCAAGACCTGTATGGATGCACCAAAGAAAGCAACTCACACAAGCAAACACGACGTCACTCTCGGATGCCTGTCGCTTGATCAGCGCCACATTGTCGAGTGTCCCGAAGACAGTTTTGACGCCGGTTGACGCAAGCAAGGGGATTTTGGTGGCATCGCGAACGAGGGCGGTGATCTGCGATGTGGGGGCTGTACGGTGCCGAAGAAGCCGCTCGAGGACGCCGCCGCCGATGTAACCTGATCGCCAGGCGATGGGATGAGATACTAGGAGGCTTGCGTATCGGCACGCTACGAGATTGACACGTACCGGTGGCACCAAGGATGAATATCTGTGTCTTTGGTGACATTAGGGCGTTGGAATGGACGCGAAATGAGGATGAGGGGAAGCGAACCAAGTTGGGTAAAACCTCTTTAATACCGCCTTTGATTACTGGGTGATTCGGCAAAGTATGTTTAATCAGAGTGATCAAGTAGTGACGGTTTCACTAAGCGAAGAGTTCGCGAGGACATTGAATGAAGATAGCATGGCGGTCAGCTGATGCCACTCCTTTGGCTTGCAAAGTCAACAAGATCATTTGTCCTCTGCGACATAGCGGTTCGAACAGGAGCCGATATTAAATATCAGGTTGACGGACTCCTCTCTATGGTATAGTTGCCTCAAGTACCACTACCACCTCGAACTCACCGGTGCGCATTGTACGTCTCCCACACTGCCGAGAAGGAGCAGACGAGGCTTTGTATACTGCTTCTTAAATCTAAATTCCAGACGTTAATGTTAATGTATCTTGTGCGAAAAACGATTCGGATTATTATAACACGCGCCACCATCCCTTGCGGTCCACGATCGGACAATTTCGTGCTTTCGGGAATCAGTCGGCGATCACTAGATCACTGCTGCCAATCTGTGCAAGGTTTTAGGTAAGCATCATCGTTGCCAGTGTGGTTTCGTAGTCTAGGTTCCAAGCAAAAGGACGAATGTGACCGACTTGGATTGCTGAGGATTGGAAAGTTCGCCGGGAATTATTGATAGTTTGGATCGTTTCCATCAGTCGAATTCACCTACGAAATGACTAATTTAGGGTGAGTGATTGCCAGAGGAATGCGATAAAGTCGAATGGAACTTTGGCCCTCTATCGAAAGACTTGTGCTGACATCTTCCTCCGAGGTCTTCAGATTCTCAAGATGTGGCAAGATCATTCACCTTGAAGTTCAAGCTTCGAGGTTCAGACACCACCAGGACTGGGGTGGTCGAGGGAGCGTGCGACACAGTCGGGCCAGCGCCGCGAGTGTTCGCCGTTCCTCCTTGCTAGGACCTTGTGACTCGGGAATGATGTAACGAAACAAAGTTCAAGAATGGGTGGGATACGATGATCTACAAGCAGACGCGTTTCGTGGCCTGATCGGATCGTCAGGTATTATCAAGATTGTTTGCGAGAGGCTTGACCGCGGCCTAATAGAAAATGATTCAGATAAAGTCAATATTGAATATACATACGTACCTCACCTAACAGCGTTTCGAGAGGGCAAGTACACCCTGGCAACCACTCGTCGTGCGATCCGCGTTTATCACAGATATGGCTAGTCATCGATTATCAACCCTCTCAAAAAAAAGTCAGACTCTCCAGCCTCTGACAGCTATTTCACCCGAATGAGATGAGTTGCCTGAGTTCGTCTCCCGGTTGGCATTCGAGATTCTTGAAAACGACCACGGTGCTGGTCACCAAGGTCACTACTCGAGCAGCTACTTAATCATTATCGCCATTGCCATGAGGTCGTGTAGTCATGAAAGATAGTGTCGTTAAAAAAGTTCATAAGGGTTGGGAAACAAGGACATCATTTAAAGGGGAAAGAGGTCGATTTTCACCTGTCAGAATGCAAGCGGAGAAAGCGAGCGCTATGATACGTATCGTGATCGTGATATGCGTGGGGAGAGCAACTGCGGAGTTGTTGTTGGGAAAACAGGCACGAAGATGGGCACAAGACACCTTTCATGCCTCAATGCCCATTAATAGTCATAGAGGGCATCCAAGACGTCCTTGGAGTAGGGGACGTTAGAAAATAAACACAATGAGTCGCGGGACGGTCACGTACTCGTGCATCATCATCCCATGGCTTAACCCCTTGACAAAGCAGCTCTTCCACCTCACTACCCGTGAAGCCAAACATACCATTGTCGTCGTCTCCGTCTGGATCATATCCTCCCCATCTTGAAGAGGAGTAAACGAGAGGTTTTTTCTTGCTCTTCGTACCCATTCTCTGGGACGACTCCCCTATTTCTAAGGGACTGATTCTTGGCACCCCAGATCCCGAAACTCCCAAACCTGGTCGAGAGTGCTTGCGTTGCTTCTTCCCTTTCGATTGTATTTTCTTTGAAGTCTGCCCAGTCCTAGATGCCTTGGTCCGATTATCGTACTCGGCGGTCGCCTTGTTGAACATTTGAACAACTTCGTATCGCTTCCTCTCCTTGTCAACCCCTTCTGCCGTTGACCACCAGCCCTGTTGCAAAAGATACTCCTTCGAGTGCAGGTAGCTGCAGCGTTCGCCAAACTTGCACACACCGATTAAGTAGTATCGGCATACATTCCGTCCCCTAGAAATGCATACCATTAAAAACACAACACAACATTGGAAGGAATCACACTCACAGCGCATCCCGTTCGCTCTTCTGGTCTGGTGCATGCGAGTATCGACAGGCACGCCCATTCTTGCACTCGGCACGGTTGTAAAACTTACAAGGGATACCATTGCCTGTATGATCGCAATCACTCGATTCTGACAGCGATTCTCCTAGGTCTGGGTCGTCTTCCAATGCAGGAGCCTCATGGTCCGAGTAGCTGTTCATGTCCTCTTCTTCTTCCCAATAGGAAGCGTCACGACGTTGTTCTTTCAACAATGCTAATTCGGTTTCTGCGACCCTATTCCCGGGATCAAGAATGAGTAGCGCGCGGAAATCTGTCGCGTTCTATCTTGAGATGCAGGATGTAGATGTGTAAGTTGTCGTACCGATGTCTGCAGCGGTCCACATTTCCATGTGCTTGCGCGCTATACCACGACGGTACCTCGCCTTCACGGATTTAGGGCCTGCTGCGAGTGCTCTGTCAGCTGCGTCGTGTGCTTCGGGGTACCTGGATATTCAAAGAATTAGTGATTTGGTAGTGCGGTTCCCAGAAATTGATCGACGGACATGCCCAATTTGAGATACACAGCCGCGAGATTGGCCAGCAGAACAGGCTTTACGGACGGTCCGTGCACGTCGATAGCTTGCTTGTATCGCTCGATAGCGTCCAAAAAATTGCCGTCACGGAAAAAGGTGTTACCCTAGTTTGGTTGTCAGATAACCCTTGTTCAGAGATCAACAGGAATAAGCAGACCGCTTCCTTTAACACGTCTGACTTTTCTCGTCGCTCTGCTGCCTTGGCTGCCCGTTTAGCTTGCCGTGCAGACAATCTCTCCTGAATGAAAGAGGAGTCGTTCCGAGCGACAGAAGTAGATTCTGACACCTGCCCACCACGACTTTGACTCATCGTCGTTGAACGTTGAGAGTCAAGCCAAGACACGCTCGCTTGCGACGCGTACTGCCACGAGGCCAGAGGTGACCACGTGCACACATTCGGGATCACGTGCAGAGTCTGCTGGAATCGTTATCAGTGAGTGTTTCCTTGTGGATGTTCTATTGTGACGTTTTTTTTTTCATTACCGTGCGGAGTTGCGAAGCATTTGAAGAACTTGAAACGCTTAGCAACGGTGCCTGTTGAACCTGAATGTTTCACACTCTCCCTAATAGTACCAACCCACCCAATAACTTTGCATGCAGACCACTATGTTGCCGCAATCGGGCTTTCCGATTGCCTCTTCCTTATCGCTTCCCTGACGGGGTCTCCAACTTGATGACCGCTGATGTACAGTTGATACGCTCATAATGCATAATTTCAATAATAATGCATGCTATCAACTGTATATCCTGGAGTCCAAGCTTTATGAAGTGTGGCAGCGTGTATTAGGTGGGCGACTTGTGTTTTTGGGATTCCTGACTTTTGTGGACGCGGTCATTTGTGTCGCACAGCAGCGTACATAATCCGAGACTGTACTAGTGGTGTTCTGAGGAAGGTTTAGACTCTGGAGTCGGTCCGAATTTTCTGACCATAGATTTACGCCAGGGCTGCCCCATAGAACATGACATTCATAGACACCTGGCCCGGTGGTGAGTCGGACACCATGCAATCATTGACCAACCAGACATGAACTATAAGAGGCTCCGGGACGAGCTATCTTGTGCGCATTCTTGATATCATTCGCGCCAAAGGTAAGAACCTTCGACCCAATTTGTTCCGGCAACACCGGGCGTCGCAGGTGATCCGGTGATATACGGGATGGAACGTCGCAGTACTTGCCTCGATAGGGAGGCTATACATCAAACTACATCCACTACTACAGTGTGTCGATCGACAACATTAAATCCTGACGCCCCCCAGCGATAACTTCGCTGCTACGACACGTCGACGATAAGTAGGGCAAAGAGTACCACGATCAGGGTTTCGATTCTCCATTTGATACAGGTAAATAGGTCCCATCTTTTCGCGTGTGAATGTGGATTACTCGCTTTATCGTGCCCTGGTCTCATTAATGAGACAGTGGAGGTACCGCGCCTAGATCTATCGGCGCCGAGCATCTCGTATGGTATAATTGATGAATAATCACCGTGTTTCGAGGCGTTTGTACTGACGATCCATTGGGTGCGTGGGAACGTAGGTGTGCATCGGGATCAAGCTGAGCCGCCTTGTACGTATACGTGACAGCGGACAAGTTTTGATTCTACGCAAGCCCAGATTTACTATATCGCGTTCTATCGGAAGAAAGACCGCACAGGATGCAACGTTCCAGGAGAACATGTCGCACGATCCTTCGCCGACAATTCCTTCGTTATCTCCCTTTCCCCGACCATCATAATTAATTCTGCAGGATTCGGTTGACGGAATGAACTGCATTGGCAGCTTTGCCGCATGTTAGGAACGCCCCTCAACCCCCTCTTTTCTCCCTCCTCTCCGCCCTCTTTCATCCACACCAGCTTGAAGATGATGCTCCCCTGGGTGAGCCTACGCAGGACCATCCCACATAGATTCCTCGCCACCCTTCTGTTCGTCTTCGTCATCGCCATCTCCCTCCGAACTCTCGTCCACCCGTCTTTCCAACCGCTCTCGAGATCCCATAGTAACGTCAATCCAGAGTGGGCTCGTGCATCCGAACGAAAGGACGCCCAGCCGGTGAAACAACCACCACTCGGAAATCACACACTTACCCCCGACGGACGCCTTGTCGTCAATCCCGACGGTCCCCACCCTATTTTCCAACTCATCCGCGATGCCGAGACAGCATGGGAAGCGAAATGCGCCAGGGCGAGCAAGACACTCGACGAGGCTGTCGCAGAGTACAGACGCCGTTACCGACGGGCACCACCCCTCGGTTTTGACAAATGGTGCGTTCTCCCAACTGGAGACTTGCGTATATGCGCACCGTGATAACACTACGTAGGTGGGACTATGTCGTGAAACATCGCGTTCAACTGCCTGACGAATATGACGAGATATTTGAGGATATCGAACCCTTTTGGGGAATCGATCCACACGAGTTGGCGCGCGCGGAGCAAGAGGTCGAGGCGCGCGACACCGTCGTGACCGTCCAAAAGACGGATGCGCGCTCTCGGTTCGAGATTGTCCGTTCGGCCCTCCCACCAGGCAGACAGAACAAGCTTCCAACAGTGATTGACCGCATTCTTGGCTTCATCCGCGAAATAGAGCACGATGTACCCCCGCTGCGTTTCACGTTTTACCCGTTCGACGATCCCCGTAAGCTCTCGGACTGGCGGATCAAAACCATGGCACTCGAGGCTGCCGCTAATGGATCAAGTGTGTCTACCCCGTCTTCTGCGCTTTAATTGTGTTTGACCATATCACAGCACTTACACGCAAAGACATACCGCGAGTCACGGAACACGGCTGGGTCCAAGCTTGCCCCCCTGATTCGCCCGCCCGTCTCCATCCACCCGTGTTCCCACCCTCATCTACATCACCCTTCTCAACTTCGGCTCCCAAGACGTTTATCGCCTCCCATCGAGATACGATGGACCCATGCATGGACCCCTCGCTGTTCGCCATACACGGTCAATTCCTCGCGCACGAGACAGGACCCACCCCACAATCCACGCTGGTACCATCTTTTTCCTTGAGTGCATCATTACTCCATCACGACATTCGTCCTCCCATCCCGTACGGGTGGCCGTTTGAAACTGAATCGGACCCGGTCGAAGACGATGTAGAGGACGGGAAAGGGGCGTTCGAGGGGGACGTCCCTTGGGAACACAAGACAAACGAGAGACTAGGTTGGCGGGGGCGTACGACGGGAATGCATGCATCCCCGGACACGTTGTGGGTGCATGGACACCGGGCGCGACTCGTCACGCTCGCGAATTTGCTCGAGGGCAACGTGAGTGTGTTGCGAGCGCCCAAGAATTCGATCGATGGGGTAGAGGCGGAGGCGATCCCGGTGGGGGAACCAGAGAGCATACCGCTTGCACAAATCAATCCCGCGTGGATGGATGTGGCGTTCACCGATGGCCCGGTCGGGTGTGATGAGGGGACGTGCGATGAGATGGCACGGATGTGGGCATTTCAAGAGGTGCAGGAGAGAGACGAGGAGGGGAAATACAAGTTTATACTCGACGTACGTTTTCCACTTCGTGTGAGCATCGCTCTTTGTTGACAGGTGTGTTGATGATAGGTGGATGGGAATGGGTGGTCGGGTCGGTTTAAGCGACTCATGACGAGCAATGCGCTCATCTTCAAGGCTACTATTTACCCTGAATGGTACCATATACCCTGCGTCCGGGGTCCTGGTTGTACTGACCCTCACTATTTAGGTACACCTCGCGCATCGCGCCATGGGTACACTACGTTCCGATACAAGTATCCTACGCCGATCTGTACGACACCGTGTCGTTCTTTCGTGCACGCGATACATTGGCCAAGCAGATTGCGCGTGCGGGGCGGGCGTGGAGTCGGCGGTTTTGGAGGCGGGAGGACATGACGGCCTATACATATCGGTGCGTGTGTATAGAGTGATGGGAATGTTGGTGCTGACATAACGGTAGGTTGTTGTTGGAGTATGCGCGTGTGATGAGCTTTGATCGAGCAGCGATGGATTATGTGGGGTGATGCTTGCGTCGGAGGGGGTGTTAGATGAACCCAGACCCATTGTGTTGAAAAGTTGGCTGCCGAGGATGTGCTTGCTGATCAGGCGTGACGGACGGGAAATGTTATTCGCGATAGCGGAGTCAAGTGTGTATAGTAGCGAACGACTCCACTTCAAGAATCAACACTTGAATGGGATGTCCCTTTTTCTGTGGTGCAGGAACACCTACTAATATCGTACTTGGGCATAGCTAAGTCGTTTATCAGATCGTGTCGTACTTCAGGGACTCGCCAGCCCCGGAGCGCTCGTCTGATGATCTCAGGCCCTCGATGATCGGTCTGATCGACCAGATGAATATGTTTCCCGGAAAGCTGTATCTGGACGAATTCCACACTCTATCTCCGACCACGTCGTTTCCGTGGCGTGCACATGGGGGGTGTACCACAAAGGTGGGTACAGTGGTCGCACGTACTAACTGGTCTAGCAGCCTCAACTTGACTGATGAGATGTCGAGAATGGATTTATTTTGTGAGGGCGATGAACAATCAGTCGTCGACGACCCGGGAACAGGTTTCAGACTCAAAGTCTGGTACATGTAGTAGGCAGCCAGTCGAAGCGGAAACCGCCAGACTGAGCGCAAACTTGCTTCGCGCAGCCTCTCGAAATCAGTCAAAACAGTCCATTGCGAAGCGTCACCAACGTCCGCTGTCCCTTGGTTTCGATAAATGGTGCTTCCACAGGTTTGAGAAGTGATCTCCACGTACTAGCATGTCGCTTAAGAGGACAAGGGTATCATTCGCTGATCTGACAAGGAGGTGCCACTCATGCATGTTTGAGGAAATCATCAACTTAGTCTTCATCCGACAACTTGTGGGGCTGTTGGCGGAAAAGGCTTGTGATTGTCGTGATGTATTGTTCGAGAGGCTGGTAGGTCAAAACGACAGCATCGCAACAGCCCAGGATGATCGATCATCGCTCACTTTCTCGGAGATGCAAATGCATGTGCAGGGCACTGCGTCGGGAGACCTACTTGGTCTAAGTCGAGCGACTGTCAATGAATGAAATCGTTGACGGCGCCGCCGCCACCGCCGCCACTCTGATGCGAGTGGCCATCGAAGAATGGGACTATTCAGAGCTCGTCTACAGTGCCCTTGGTGTCGTAGAGTGCCGTACTGCTCCGCTCCGACTCGGAGTCGGGGAAGTACGTATTTGATGGGTTACTAGTAGGGAACCGAATAATGGTTAGCCAGAAATGGAAGACCCAGTTGTCGTCGAGTTGACGTTCACATCATGCAGATTGTTTGGCTATCGAGACTCAACTAGCCTACTAGGAGGTCACTGAGTCATGATCATGTACATTGGTACTTGCTTTGTCAGTAGTTCGGTTCTATGAGGCAACCAGAAGGTCCAGAACTACTGTGTCAGTGCCAGTGTGACATAACCCAAAGTCCAACACAACAGTACACTGGCGTGACAAGTTACTCTTCAAATTGGCCTGTGCTCACTCAATTTTACTTCAACTTCTCTGAAACTGACGAAGCTCCATGAGTGACGAACTCACGAAGATGTTATAACCCCCACTGGCATGGTGTAGGGTTTGTTTCCCGTGGTCATGCGTGGGAAGATGACGTAGTCTTTAGTAAATCCTCTAGTGACCAATACACCTCTTTCTCTGCTCAACTCGGTTTAGGTATGGTCACAGCGAAACTTTTCAAGTTTGAAAACATCTCACACTAACTAGATCTGACGTCTCTCATAACACCCTAGGAGTTCTATTTTAAATGCAAGCATTAAAAATGTTTATCCGCCGCGAGGTATGTATGTTTATTGAAGCCTGACTGAAATATGGGACGCGATCATGACAAATAACCGCTCGTGACTTCAATGAAAAGGACAGATTTTACAGGCACCCGCTGGAGGTATTTCATGCTTGACTCAAATGTTTTATTTTCCAAATCCAACTCGGTGGGAAGCATCGACTTGTGCGGTCTTATTCGCAGTCCAACCAGTTCGGCACCGTCTCAGTGATCCAATAAACAGGTGCTTTTACACCAGCACATAACACGACGCATCCATTCCCAAGATAAACGCCACTGACTGAACCCAGAATGATTCTCTACGTCGTCGCACTTATTTGCGCTGCTAGTCGTCATCCAAGTGATATGAGGCAAGCCCTGTGTATATCATATGTCAGACACTTGACATTCCTTAGCTCATGGTCGGCAACGACGCTATCTTCACCATACTGCTAGCTAGGCTTTCATCGGAATGGAATCAACAAAATACGGGCAAGAACTGAATTCTTCGTTCAAACGATTCTCGCCATTCACTGGTCCTGTGTCCAACCTAACCCATATTCTGTAGGGGCTATGCTGTTGATGCATCGATGCACTATGACTTATGTGCTATGCTTTGCATATTGGGCATCGGGTCATGGCGGCGATGGGGGAACCGCCTGTGAACTTTGTTACTCACCCCCCGAGTATAAAGCGCAGCTGTGAGCAGTAATCTGAAACGATTCTGCCCCCATACATCTCGTGTCATGTCGCAATCTTCACATTTGCTTGGTTCCCTTCAACAAGCTATTGCCCATCGAGACAGGGAGGCCACTGGAATGCACTATATTGATCACCCTCTCCCATCTTATGCCCCCGATCTCTTCTCGAATGACTATCTGTCTCTCTCGACAGATCATACTCTCAGCGACGTCTTCTTGCGCAAGGTGCAAGAAGCGGCTCCGGGTTGTTTATTTGGATCCACTGGTTCCCGTATCTTGACAGGGAACTCTACGGAGTACAATCAACTCGAGGCCGCACTCAAACATTTCTTCGGAGCGCCATCCGCTTTGCTCTTCGGTTCCGGCTTCAATGCCAATTTGGCATTTCTTTCTGCTGTCCCACAGAAAAATGACGTCATCATCTATGATGAGTTCATTCACGCGTCCTGCAGAGAGGGCATCCGTGTCTCATCCCGTCCCTCGTATCGTTTCTCCCATAATTCAGCGGCTTCTTTTGAGGAATGCCTCCGTACCCTCTTGCAACAACATCCTCAGATTACTCAAGGAACCTCCACTGTGTTCGTTGTGCTGGAGAGCTTGTATAGCATGGACGGAGATTTCTGTCCTCTGCCGGAGATCGTGGGACTCGTGGAGACTCTTGTGCCCGCCGGACACGCGCACATTGTCGTGGACGAAGCTCACACGTCGGGCATATGTGGGCCCAACGGGACCGGGTATGTCTCGCATCTAGGTTTGAACGAGCGTGTTCATACCAAGGTCCATACGTTTGGTAAGGGATGGGGATTTCACGGAGGTTCGTGTTGCTCGTCTATGGAATATGCATTTAGAAAACTAACCCCAGCGTCGGTCTTGTTTCACAGCTGTTGTGTTGACCTCACCGATCATAAGGGACTACTTGGCTAATTTCGCGAAGAGTGTCGTATATTCGACGTCGATGCCATACACAGACATTTACGCACTTGAAGCATGCCTCAGCGTCATATCGAGCGCACGTGGCCAGGAGGTATAGTCGTTGTTCCCATTGGATGAGAACCGATCTATTGATGTTGTTCTTAACAGCTTCGGAAGAACTTAAATCGCTTATCTCGTTACGCACGTGAGAAGTTGTTCACTTCGTTAAGAGATGTTCCGCAGACCATTCTTTCATTGGACCAATCCAATGAAATGATCGAGGTCTCTTATCGTGGCTTGTGCTCTCCGATTATCCCAGTATTCACGCCCGGGGCGAGAAGCTTGACGGAATACCTACTGACAAGGGGATACGCGGTCACATCGATATCCTACCCAGCCACGAAGACAGCCAGAATCCGCGTCGCCATTCATGCAAGAAACACGGAAGAGGAGATCGATTCCCTTGTCAACGAACTCTTGGCTTGGGCGGGACAACAAGAAAGTGTATCCTCGCATACAAGAGGTATTATTGGCACCGCGAGAATGGGAGATTCGCACGCGAGGACGAGAGCAAAGCTGTAGGCTAAAAGCGTTGTAACAAAGTTTGATCATGAGTTGTGCACCATGGAAGATATAGGTACCCGTATGATAGAGTTCGTTCACGTTGCATGTAAGTTATCTCTAGTTTCCTGCTGGTATTTTATATATAGGACCGATGTTCTGCTGACACTGGTGGGCATTCTGCGGAGACTCAGAGGGTCCTTTGTCATTGGTAACTGCGGCTCGCCTGCCTCGATTTCTTTCCCAAAGTCTGTGACTGTCAACCAGATCTAGGGGATTTCGACAAACGAATCCGAACTTGGGGACGATGGTGGCTGCGTATTTATTCTCTTGATTGTAGAATGCTGCAACTGTCGACTGCATATGACTAGTAGCTACCGCTTCGTCAATCATTGACGTAGTTTCTCGGTTCTCCCCCAGTCAGGGGAAGGGCTCAAGGGTGCGACCATTTCGTCAAGCATAAATTTGTCTCCATCGGTGTACCGGCTCAGCGGTACGAGTAGATCATGCAGGACGTACCTTGGGTATGTAGTAACCCTCGTATTCGTCGCTGTGCGTTGCTGCATGAGCACCACTAACAACGATGACATCGGGATGACATACATTTCCCAACACGCACCTAGAGGGAAAACTGGGTTCCACCTGAATACCTCCAGCTTTCACGCCTAGTAAACGGAGACAACCAGATGAAGCTGACGAGAACCCCGAGCGGCAGTGGCTAGCTGGATGTTCTGCACTAAACCTATATAGCACGAGTCCACCATTGAAATCATTCCCGCTACGATAAATAGTGGGTAGATGGGGTTCTTTTCCGAGGCGAATAGTAAGAATTCGTGTCAAACTAAATATGTCATACGGTGACATGGAAGTAGAGGGCGATTGGCAGGATTTCGTTAGATATGCCTGCGGATGTCGTACGTGCGAATTAGCCGGTCATGGAGGGGTTTCCGAGTCTCAAATCCCCGATCAATATAGTGCGCCACCTATCGAACGGGTCCGATGACCCGGAGCTTGGGGCTATCTACCAGACTGGGTTAGCCACTTTAGTGACAGAAGTAGCTGAAACATAGGATTCGCTTCTTGTCCGTGTTTCATTGATTCCATTCCGAGATATGACGGATGAAGTGCCTGCTACCAACTCCCTCTGATTGGCAATGGACTTGAGTGGTGATCTAGTGACCTTCGACGCGAACAGTCCTGGAAGAAGGCGGTCGGGGTAACGGTAGCCTCAGGCTTTCGTAGCCCGAAACCTCGCCTACTTCGATTCCCTAGGCTGCCCCTGCGCGTGCTATACGCGGTCCTGATCCCCGAAGAGGAGCGACTGACAGGCGCAGTAAAGGCTTGATAGCCCAAGTGTCCCTTACAATGTCTTACCTGAGTCATGCTTTGCGCTCCCAAAACTCCACCCTGTTGATATTGCTAGATCGTTGAGATGTCCGAGTTCAAGCGTAGAACCCCCTTGTTACAGTCGAAAGTGGATTTTGGCAAGGATCTGCATAGGCCTATATACCCCCATCCTCAAGACCTGTTTATTTCGTGATTAGTCACCTGTCATAGATTTGGATAGCCTACTACAACCATAGGTCAGACAAGCCCATAAACGTGTTTGTCCATGGATACGAGGAATGAAAACGAAAATGTAATGGTACCGGAAGTAAGTGGTGTGGGAAGCCCAGTAACAAAGGGTCGAAATGTAACGCTGGTAGAGTAGGAGAGTCACAACCGACACACTAGACAAGATGCATCCAGGGATCACTCACGCCGACGAATAAAATCTAATAGAAGTCGAGCCTTCGCCTACTAGTAGGTTGGGAGTGCGCCGCGCAATCGCACTCTCCCGTCCTTGAGTCGTTCCGTGACCACAGGACTTGCAGCAGGCCGAAACTTGAACCCTTCCGAGTACCTGACGGACGAGCATGAGTGAGTATGGCGTCATTGGGGGGAGGGAAAGGCGGGGCGAACCGAGTTGCATAGGTCACCTTGGGCTGAGGTTTTGCTCCCGGTCTGAAATGAAAGGCGAGCCAGAAGAGCACTGCGAGGAGGGCGACGAGCACGGCGCGTTTCCAGGCGGGCGATTGAGGACGGTCAAAGCCCGGGTCGACGTCGACTACAACGGTGGGCGTCTTGTCGTCGCGCTTGTACAACATGGACGAGGTGATCGGGGTTTGAAATGTACTACACAATTGGTGATGAACTTTGACCGTATAGAAAAGTGGCAAGAGCCTGAGAGCGGTACGTTGGTTGATTCATTTCTGTCACACCAGTCACCGCTCAATCACCTATAGACATGGAGCTCTCAGGAGAGGGTTCGGATGTGGACATGATGATCATCGACGACAATGCCAAACTCGACGACGGGGATGACACCGGCATCGAAGAAGAGGAAGAGGACGAAGAGGACGAGCCAGAACCGGAGCCAGAAGAGGTCAGCGCCCCATGCGGATGGCGCTCAAACTTCCCACTCACTCTTCCGCAGGACATCGAATCAGACGAGCTTTCTCCCCCTCCCTCGCCGCACAAACCACGGCTCAAGATCAAGCTCAAGTTACCGCAGATCCTCAGCCCCAACGAATCGTCCAGCAGGGCGGCATCCACGCCTAGCGGCGAACCGAGCCAGCCACCCTCGCGTCGCGGCATATCTAGGGGTACGGATAAAAAACGGATGCTTGATACCCCTGCTCTTTACCATAACTCACTGTTGTCTTTCTCCAGATATTGACATCGAATCGGAAGATGAGGACGACGACGACGAGGTAGTGGGCGGCTCTACCCGTCCGATGACCTCCCGTCAAGCCGTCCTCGCCAGCGTGGTCGACTCATCCCACGTCTCTCTCTGTCGGTATCCCACCTCCGTTGACAGACTGTCAGACTCACGTTCACCACAGCAGAATCCTCTCGCAAGAAGAAACAGCTCACTGAATCCGAGATCGCTCTACGACGTGAAGAAACCGCGCGGAAGCGCAAGAACCTAACAGAAAAGAAACTCGAAGACGAAAAGGTGTGTTGGAAGCAAGCCGCTTTTTCAATGGAATTGCGCACGGATTGCTTATGATCGCACGTGCGGTATTGGGTAGGCAGAGACAATAAATCGGTTGCTCAAGAAACAATCCAAGTCAAAAAATAAGCGTAACGTGTTGTCGACAGCGGACGATCGGACACCGGTCTCTGCGACGCCGGCCGTCGTGCAGTCTACCCGGGATGGCTCGGAGGCACCTGAGGGGGAGATTCCCGAGTCTATCGAACTCATCCCTACCATGTACCGCTGGATATCGACCACGAAACCTCTTCCCGGCGACACAGAGCCAGGTTCTCGGGATGAAACGCTTGGTCGGATGAAGCTCACATTTTCAGTGCCCGTATCGGTGCTTCCATCAGATGCTACACTACCTTCGGAAACGAGGTTGCCAGCAGTTGGAGCACCGGTATGTGACGTGAGCGGGTGCGAGCGGGTGCGCAAGTATCGGCTCGTGAGGGATTGGTTGAAGGGGGCATGTGGGATGGAGCATCTCAAAATTCTAGAACACCAGATGGACGTGGTTTGATCGGGCTGGCCCCAGCGTCCGCGTGGTTTTTCGAGTTTCGTACGTTCTCTGATGAGCATCCTGTTTAATCGATTTCTTTTTTGGCACTGGTTGCTGGCCACTATGTTCCGCAAAGCTACTCCCACATCTTCGCGGTCTTTAAGAAAAACATGCATCGTCCCTTGCGACATCTCCGTCTCCCGAACCCAAAAACAACTCGGCTGGGTCGTCGTCCGTTAACACGCCTTCCGCGTTCTAGAATCTCTCGGGCATGAATCTATCTCCGTCAGGATACCGAGCTGTGTCGCGTGACATTGCCCTACAAGATTAGTTAATGGCCGTGATGCGGGCGCTCATGAGTGCATGAGAGCATACCAAACGTTTGGCAGGATGGTCGCCCCTGGCGGAGGGCTCGGTACTACGAGTATATACCACGTACCTTTGGGAATGTAGTAACCGGGCCCATACATCGCCGTGCATTACAACGTGAGGGGTAGCTTAACAATATTTAGGGATACATCCGAAAAGGAACTCGCTTTCTGATAAAATACACCTATGGGCGTAACCAGTCTCCATTTGAATACTTCCCTCGTAATTGCGTCGATGTGTGGTAACGACGGTCTGTCCTAAAGCTCGGGGAGTTTGTCCGTACCCACGACCGTGTCAATTTCCGCTTGAGCGCGCTTCCACACATGGGGGATCTAGCGTGAATACCATCAATGCTAATCCCGATAATGATTCGCATCAGCGGGATCTTACCAAGAAAAGCAGTCACAACAGCGTGCTTGAGAGCCACCTCATATTCCGAACGATGTAAACCACCTGATTTCTCCATCCGACTGATATGATCCGATACCATCGAAACGTGCATATGTTCTTTGATGCTCACCATGCGCTTCTGGACGTATCTGTATGGTATTTCTACCACTCTTCCACGCACGTGTCACGTTTGACCCACGAGCCAGGAAGCCGGTCAGGTAAGTGATAATTTGAGCGATGTCATTTTTGTGATCGCCAAAGGTGCTTACAGAAAGGGAAAGACCTGATAAGGATTGTCCTCTCGGGCATCATTCTTAGTAGAGCAACTTGGAGGTAACTATCGACAATCGACACCATTGGGTCATTCCGAGGACTTGGCGCGTAGTCATACACTGCAGACATGGTTACTGCAGAGGAAAACCTGCATGAACCCGGATATCGAGATGCGAACATCCTCGAGTCAAAATCAAAGCTCTTACGTCCAAAAGTGAGATGAGTACTGCTGGAATTTTCGCTGGCATAACCTCCAGTGTTCACCATACTGCGAAAGAGACCGTAACTGGAGGGATCTCTGTCACTGATTTGTCTATCTTGGGAATATTCGTATGAGGCTTACGGGACGAGAGTTGCAATGAAAGAAAGAACGATCAGAATATATCCTTGACCGTCCTTCCGGCAGCTCCGAGACGACAAAGGTTGAGTTTAGGACGATCACATCGGTATCCAGAAGTCGGATGTACACTATATCACCTTGAAATACCCAGAGTTATGCACCCCAGTTACACGTTACTCGGCCCTCCATGCCATTCTGTAAATGTCAACCGCGGTAGCTGTGCTTTGACAGAAAGGAGGATATCCTTTCCCCTCGGTGCGATTGCGAAGGATCCGTCGAATTATGTTCAGAGTCACAAATGCGAGGGGTACTAGCGCTACAAGCCGAGTACTTGTAGAGTCTAGACCACTCCATCATTGTTCTGTGGAAGAAAAATGGGGGACAGAGGATATCATCCCCTGCGAATCAAATAATTTGCGAATAGAAGCAGATGTGTTGTAGCGTGGTGCAATTGATGTGACTGACAATTTTCCCACGATAATGCAAGATGTCTCGGCCGTCTGACCCAAAGTTTCCGGAACTTTTCCATGACACCGTCATTCGAAACACCGTACGTGTCACCAGGCTCCGAGTTACCAATTCCCGAATTTGTTACTCTCTTCCGAACAATTATTGTTCTCAGGTCACAACTTGCTTTCACTAGCCTGCTCCCGATCCACCTTCGCCGTCTGAGTTTCCTCGAGTAGTCACGTCGGCCGCATTCGGGCACCACACCATGCTGGCACTGTCCTCGGTCGTGCCAGTGCAGCGTCGTCTGCACTTCAAGCGGGATGAAAAAGCGATAGGGTCCTGTTCGCAGGCTCGGTGGTCCGTCCAACGAAACCCGAGTTGATCCTTCAGTTCTTGTTTCATTCATGCTGAGGGAGCACAATTTCTCCCACAGCTGCAGAACTTGCTTTTCCTACACCAGCAGTTGTGCATTTGAGGATATCCGATATTTGTTCCGTTGACGTATCCACAGAACATTTACATCGCGTTACAAGCCACAGCGATTGGTGCCGACTTGACGGTTGCTGCGGCGTCGATGATTCGTAGTGAGCAACTTTTTGGTTGAACCGATGAGGGCATCTCACACGATAGTCTTAACGTCTTGAAAGCTAACGTCACCCTTGTTTATTATAAACGTATGGATTTGTATCCTTGCAATAGTGCATGCCCGTTCTCGTCTGGCGGCGCGGGGTGCTCGGGTATAATCGTCAAAGGGTGAGAATCGCACAAGCAGTCCTGCTCTGTGGGAATACACGCTTTCCATGTCCGAAGGACACACGCTCGGCATGAAAGGGTTACCTGTACGGAGTCTACAGCTTCCGAAGATCTCCGAACTATTTCACGTTTGCGATATGGATCGATCTATCCTTAGATCCTAAGCAGTGAGTCCTTCAAGTTCGCGAGGCCTCTATCATTTCACTCCGATGTATCTCTGCTGGATCGCGCCACTCGTTTCTCAAGCACCCGAGACATACCGACATGTAGTCATGACGCCTCACCGCCCACGCGAGGTGTTTCGAGGGCTGTCATATTCGGATCGCCACAGCGTACCTGCTGAACTCCACGACTTGCTCCCGAGCATAAAAGGTGGGTACAAGTGACCATTTCTTCCCAGCCATCATGCCCCAGCCATCATCTCTGCATGATTCCCTTCAGGAAGCCATTGCTAAGCGAGACAAGGAGGGCTTCACAATATTCCGTGTTAACGAGCCTCTCCCGTCTTCTGCTCCTGATTTTTTCTCAAACAATTACCTTTCGCTCTCCACCGATAAGGTCGTTAGAGATATCTTCTTGCGCAAAGTGCAAGCAGTAGCCCCAGGTCGCCTGCTCGGATCCACTGGTTCCCTTCTTGCGACGGGTCACTCCACAGAGTCCAAAACGCTCGAGACGACATTCACCAAGTTCTTTGGGGCGCAGTCCGCTTTGTTCTTCGGTTCCGGGTTCAATGCCAACTTGGCATTTGTTTCTGCTGTCCCACAGAAAAACGACGTCATCATCCATGATGAACTCATTCATACGTCTTGCCGAGAGGGCATTCGTCTATCATCCCATACCGCCTACCGCTTCGCCCACAATTCAGTAGCTGCCTTCAAGGAATGTCTCCTTGGCGTCTTACAGAAACATCCTCAAATCACTCGAGGGACCTCTACTGTGTTCATTCTCCTGGAGAGCCTGTACAGCATGGACGGCGATTTCTGTCCTCTCACGGAGATCGTGAGTCTCGTGGAGACCCTTGTGCCCGCCGGACACGCACACATTGTCGTGGACGAGGCTCACACCTCAGGCATAATTGGGCCGAACGGGAGAGGGTATATCACGCTCCTAGGGTTGGACGATCGTATTCATACCAAAGTACACACGTTCGGTGAAGGGTGGGGATTCCACGGAGGTATGCAACACCCATCTTTGCGATATGCATTAGGAATCTGATCGTTGGTTTCGTTTCGCAGCTGTCGTGTTGACCTCATCGGTCATAAAAGACTACATGATCAACTTTGCAAAGAATGTCATGTTTTCGACGTCTATGCCATACACGGACATTTACGCACTCGAAGCGTGTCTCAGTGTCATATCGAGCGCACGGGGCCAATTGGTACAGTCGATTGTTCCCCGTGGTAGACAACTCGCTGATTCTGTCAATTCTTCCATTGAAAGCTGCGGCACAACTTACATCGCCTGTCTCTTTACGCACGAGACAAGATATCTACTGCTCTGAAGGACGTTCCCGAGGCCATCCTTGCGCTGGACAAATCCGATGACCCATTCGTGGCTTCTCATCATGCCTTGTGCTCCCCGATCATTCCAGTGTTCACGCCTCGCGCGAGTAGCCTGGCGGACTATTTGCTACAAAAGGGGTATGGAGTCTCGCCGCTGACTTATCCGGTCGTGAAGAGACCTCGCATCCGCGTTATCATTCATGCAGTCAACACGGAAAAGGAGATCGATTCATTCACCAACGAGCTCCTCGCTTGGGCGGAACGACAAGAGAGAGCATCCTCACCCAAGGAAAGTGCTGGTGGTGGCGCGGTAGTGGAAGAGTCGCATGCGAACTGGGGGAGAGCGAAACTTTAGTATTAGTATGCGCGAGTTGCTGTAGATACCAAGTTCTTAATCAGTCGAAACTTTCCGAGGTTGTCCACTTTAGTGCCAGTGGTTAAGATATTTGAAGATGCAATTGGTGCCTTCGAAACGATGAGATGTTGAGAGTAGTTCTTAAGATCTTAAAGATTTCAATGCGATTTTCGTGTAGCGTTCGCTGTGCGCGTCTCCGTCCAAACGATTAAATGGTGTTTGGCGAGATTCCAGGGACCTCTCCACTCACGGTAATCTTTGCCATTCCTTCGTGTTGTAAGATTCTACTTTGGTCACTATCACCCTAGGAAGCCTGGGTTGTTGTCCTTCAAGTGGGCCGATGATCATCGATGATCGGTCAAAAGACATGCTACGGGGGTGCATATGTTGCCATGTCCAAGGCTAACCTTGTCGCTTTTACTCAGACAGCATTACTATAACACAACTTGTTGCTTTATTCTAGCCTTTTCTATTACATGTGCTACGCCTTCTGATCCACCCACAACTGTACTTACAAGGCAGCAATGACAGCGTAGAAAGAACCACAGACAAAGGAAAGTTTGCGGGTATTACACGGAATTTATGGTCTCACTTCTTCATTAATCCCTACGGATGATAGTCACGCCACGCATACCACTTTATACCATCTTCCCCAACACCCTCGGTTGCGACAAGTCAGCCATGTTGATGAAGATATCGTCAGCAGGGTGTCTGTATAGTGGTGCGCGCAGTCTCTTTTGGTCGAGGTGGTGGCCAATGAAACCAATCGAGCGGCCGAGCACGAACAAGCCGTTAAGCGTACCAATCTGGAAGCACGTCGATGAAAGGACATAACAACATGAAAAGAGTACAAACCTTGATATATTCATCAGCCTCCTCAGGCGTGAATGCACCAGAGTCGCGAAGGAGATCGACGAAGCAAACAGCAATACAACCATCAACGTTCAGGATCAGCTAAGGACGAGTCCGTTAGCAAATATTTATCTTCTGCTTGAAACAAGGCAAGGCCCTCGACAACACTCACGGTGTCTTTCTTCGTGGTCGTCACCTTCTCTACGGCTAGCGCATAGTCGAGCAACGAGTGCGAAGGGAAGTTCTTGCGAACGTATTCCTTGACCAGCTCGACGCGCAGATCAGGATTGTTGACAGATTTAATCTTGTGGCCAATACCAGAGACTGGAGACATCATCTTGATGACAAAGCAGGCGATAGAAGCTACTCACTCAGCTTGTTCGCTTTCCTGCTCTCATCCACGAACTCTCTTGGCGTCAATCCTCTATCTCTTGCACTCGAGAACATCGACGCTGCCTCGTCTAGAGCTCCTCCGAATCGACTACCGATTGTCAACAAGCCGGACGCGAGACTGCTAATCAGGTCTTTGCCCGCACGAGTCGCAACAATCGTGTTCATGGCACCACTGACAGCGGGGCCGTGATCTGCCGTCAACATCAAGACCATCTCGATGAATTTCGCAGCATATGCAGGCAGGCGGCGCTTAAACCAGAGCAACGAGACAACACCACCCAAACCAATATCATCCTTGAAGACGTCCGAGATGCGCATGCCGGCGTACAGCAGCTCTTGGCCCCGCTCGTCCGAGATAGTGGAGATGAATGCTGCGGGTTTTCGGATGAGACCGAGCTCTTGAGCCCACTTGTAATCCATCGGAATCACTGGTGGTTCGACTTCTTTCTGCGGAAGGATGGTACCCCTGGCAACAAGCTTCTCGTACGTCTCCTTCAAAACATCAGGAAGCATCTCAAAAGTGTCGGGAACGATAAATCCGGCAGCTCCCATCGCGCGGTTCTTGGCCTCCGCCGTCTCGGCATCGCTGTTGGCCATCGAACCTGCGTGTCCGAACTGCACCTCAGTCGTAAACATCTTGGCACAAGTACCGATGGCCCATGCAACAATGGGCTTCTTGATACGCCCTGATTTAACCGCCTCGATCACCCGATATTCTTCGATGCCACCGACTTCACCAAGAAGAACAAGCATCTTGCACGCCGGGTCATCTTCATAACGCAAGAGATGGTCGATGAACGTGGAGCCAGGGTAGCGATCACCACCAATAGCAATACCCTCATAGGTACCATTCGTCACGAGGGAAAGGATGTTGTTCAGCTCGTTTGACATGCCTCCAGACTTGGAAACGTAACCGACAGAACCAGGCCGGTAGAGCTTGGAGGCGATGATGTTGTCCATCATACTATGCTGGATCAGTACATCTCAATCGGGTATACCAAAAGCCACGACTTACCCTCCAGAGTTACCAATTCTGAAGCAGCCGGGCTTAATACCACCGACAGTAGCAGGACCGATGATCAAAATCCCCTTTTCCTGGGCCTTGACCAAGATTTCTCGCGCCTGACGCTCTGGAACACCTTCGGCAATCAACGCGATAGCACGGATGCTCTGGAACCCGAGACACTCCAGCGTGCTGCTGTACACACTCCGTGAGCTCGCAAAGTTGACGACGACATCAACATCGGGATGCTTTTTCACTGCTTCAGCGAGTGACGTGTATACAGGCAAAAGGGTTTCTCTTGTGCCCCAATAGAATTTCTGGGTGTGGTGTCCACCGAATGGGTAAATCATTGCAGCGACAGAAGGGCGGGCACGCTTGCAAGAGTAGTCGAAATCGAGCATGCCCTGGATAGCACGGGGCTGGAGACCGTAGACAAAGCTACGGGTCTCGGCGTCAAACGGCCGGTACGGAGGCCTGGTAGCGGCATGACCATCCTGGGTAGGTGCGTTGTCAAAGCGTACAACAACGTCATTTGGTTGAGTGCGTTCGCCGGAAGCATGAATCGTTCCGACATCAGAAGGTGTGGGTGCAGTTGCTGACGAGGGTGTTGCAGGAATAACTTTAGGGGAGGCAGGTGCGGTAACAGGAAGGGAGACAGGTGCAGCCTTTGTAGGCCTGATGTCAAGGGCGAGAGGGACGATTTCAGTGATGTGGGTCTCGGGACCGAAGACGCGGATGGGAACACCGAGGGATTCACCTGAGAAAAGATGAGTTAGAGGCCACCGAATGAATGGAACAGCACACCAAGCAATCTCATGGCCTTCAAACCTTCTTGATAATTGGGACCACCACGACGAACGTAAATCTTGACCTATAGGGAACAAGTCAATGTCGAGTCATGCCTAGAATGTTCTCGCAAAGCAGTAACACTCACACCGTGTGCAATCAAGCCAGTTTTGGCACCTTCTAGTGCCTTGATGATGCCCTTGAATGTAGCAGCGACGTTTGTGAAGTTGGCGATACCGCCTCCTATGATAAGGATCTTGCCGTCTGGACGGGGAGGTGGGCGTGTGATCAGGTCGACTGGTTGGGGAAGAGCGCAGGTTGTGAGCAGATATACTATTCTTCACGACAGCAGACTCACGAATGGTTTTTGCGTACTCATACGTTTGGCCCTCAGATGGTGCACCACTGTACTCGCCGTAGTTGGCAAGTTCATGTGCGAAACCAGCAGCTGCAATGGCGTCCGCGTACACGACAGAGGCACCTCCACCTGCGACCATGGTCCAGATACGAGCATTGGCGTTCAATACGGTGAGCTTCAGCGAAGCACCTGTAGAAGCGTCCAATTTCTGGATATATGCTATTGGGAAAAGTGAGAATCAGTAAGTGAGATGGAGTAAATGGAGTACTTGCCTTCCTCCTTTGTGAGATCTCGTCCAAAAGGAGCCGGCCAGACCATGGGTGGACCGCGATCGGCACCGATCTTGGAACCCTTGGCAGCCTGTGTTGCACCGCCATCATCACTGAGATCTCTCGCTATGGCCCACTTTGGACCACAAATGAACTCGGCTGTTTGGTCAAGCTTCGCGGCCATGTCTAAATAGTGGATGCTGCCATCTTCGAGGACGACAAGAGGGTTGATCTCGAGGTAAGCAAAGTGAAGATCTGCATAGACGTTGTAGAGTCTAACGATGAAGTCTACGAGTGCATTCTTGCGCTTTCCAGTGAAGGAGGGACCAATGAGAGACTCGACATTTGCACGGGTAGGGAATTGTTTCGTGTCCACGGGAACCTCTAGACGGGATGCATGTGCGTCGACATCGCCGACATCAATACCACCAGTGGGGGAGAAGAGGATAGTGTCAGAGAGACGGGAGGAAGTGATGCAGATGTACGCCTCTGCGGATTGGGGGTGTGGCAAAAAGGGCTCGACGATGAACGTATTGAGCGTGCCCGTGACGGATTCGACCTGCGAGTAGGATGTGAGTATGTAAACGAGTGAAACATGCAAGGGTCACGTGATGACGTGGAGAGATAATGCATCGCGAGGGTGTATGCCAATCAAGATCGACGTACTTTTTGGGGTTTCCCGGCCTTCTCGAGGACCCATCGCTTTGCGTCCTGCCAGTCCTTGTTGAGCGCGAGAAGCCCGGCCTTGCCGCGACGTTTGATGAGCTGATCCGGCTTGGCGACGAGCTTGGTCGTCTGCACCCATGCGGGGAGGTGGTTGTCAGGCGTGATAGCTCCAGACTCGGGATCCCATTGGATCTGGGAAACCTTGGGCGAGGGGAAAACGAGGGGGGAATCCTTGGAGGGAGAAAAGTTGGGATGCGCGGGGGGTGCGCGTTCGAGCCAGTAAGCTAGCAAGAGCTTGGCGTCGTATTCGCGAATAGCTGTGGGGTACAATCAGGAGAGGACGGGGAGGGGAGGAAAGAGGACGGACCTTTGGAGGACATGATGGAGGGGGGACAGAGAACGGCGAGTGGCTGGATGATGCGGCTTATATCGACATGCGCGCAATAATTTATTTTGAAACGGTATCAGACCTTGTCTCTACACGCCCCCAACGTTCACACGGTCTGAAAATCAACACAGCCACATCACATCACGCAAAATATTATATTCTCGAGTTCACTTTTTGTTGGGGGTCGTCGTCGTTAGATCTGTCCCGAACATACCAGTCTCTTCGCCGCTGTGTTTCGACGGTGAGCGCAGGTGTTGTGGGAGTGCTCGTCACCGGCTCAGGTTTACCTTTTTCTCCGTCCCCGTGCCTCACCTCGTTCCAGCCTCGTTCCAGCTACCCTTCATATCAGTCCCCATCTTTGACTCATCGGTTCGCTTTCTACGTCAACACGTTCCCGCGTTCTTGACACTTCACATCCTTGCTTCTCAGGATCTGTTATCCGTCGACGCTATTGTACGGAATATCGTCTCGCACCTGTCTTTTTTACCTCACCCTTGATGCAAAGGTATCAGGCCGCATCGGCTACATTCTTAGTGACATACACACTGCGGGGATTCTTACATAGCACTATCTCCATGCATCAAATGGTTCCACTCCGCACATCGATCGATCTGCGTACCTTGATATCGCCCACCCACTCCAACAGTGCGCTTTGAACCAAGCCATCAAATCAATCGTCAATACGATGGCAGCAGTATGAACAAAAAAAGGTTTTGATCGCAAAATCCGGGGCCAAAAAAATATCATCGGCCACACTGCAGACGCTTTTGATATAGGTCCTCCGGCATATACCTTTTTGTTCGCAGTATCTGTGTGATAGTGTGTCCGACCCTCGGGAGCGTACACGCCGCGTCACGAATGCACTAAGGTCCTTACATGATTAGACATGCGTGGTGCATCACACATTTACGTTTGGACAAAGAACCCGTACCAACACAAACGGCCTTCCGGCATTGCGCATATCTAATTGGTCGACCGTCTCCGGGACGCGGGCGACAAGATATGGGTTTTGTGGGTAAGATCAAGTCATCATTCTACATCATTCATTCATGAGTCAATCGACACGGAATGCTCTACCTCGCATTGATCGAAAACATTTGAGGCTGTCGGTCCAATGATGTCTCGTTCCTTCCGAGTCGCGCCACTCGCCACTAACAATCAGACACTTTACTACCTTATGGCTAGCTTGACCAGGAGAGTGAGACAAAGAATCCGGGAATGGGGCGGGGACCTCGCTCAACTCCACCCAACCATCCCATTTATGGTGTAGATAGAACGTAAAACAGGTCCTCGCCAACACATGACCACCGTCTCATGAGTCCCTTACAAACACTGCCGCAGCGCCCATCCCAGTGCCAATGCACATTGATGTCACCAAGACCTGTCAAAGGCCACCTGTGAATCAACCTGCGGCGCATCATTCACACACCAAACCCACCTTGCCGTTCCGTCGCTGCAGCTCGCTCAAACCCGTCGCAATCAGCCGGACACCGGTGCAGCGTAACCACCGCATACAACCAATCAGCCTGGGCTATGACGGTCAAAACTAAACAAAGACTTATCGTGTGGATGTCCAAGTGCGATCGCGCCTCCATTGACGTTGACCTTGTCAGGATCGAGTCCGAGTTTTTGAACACAATAGACATATTGGGAAGCAAATGCCTCGTTGATCTGAAAAAGAATGTGTAAATATCTTTTTTTTTGCTAGCCACTCTATCAGGTGTGGTACCTCAAACAAGTCGACGTCCGACACGTCAAGACCCGCATTCTTGAGCACCATCGGAATCGCATACACGGGCCCAATACCCATCACGCGGGGAGGCACACCTACAAAATGAGCGCCATAACCAATCAGTAACATAATTCCCACCACTCTCAACGACTCATTATCACCTACCCGCCACTGCCGTGCTGACATGTTTGCCGAGAATAGTCAATCCGAGTGCCTCGGCCTTGCGACGTGTCATCAACAGGACTGCGGCCGCGCCGTCCGTAATCTGACACGCATTCCCGCCCGTCGTTCTTCCATACCCCCATTGCGGAAATGCCGAGCGAATCTTGAGCAAAGTCTCCTTGGTCGTACCGTACCGGATCCCATCGTCCTTGGTCACCGTCACGCGCCGTCGGGACGTGGTACCTGTCGCAGGGTCTTTGTCATTGACAGACACAGTAAACGGAACGATTTCTTTGGTGAAGTAACCGGATTTCTCGGCTTGTTCGGCGCGTTGAAACGATTGGGCCGCAAAGGTGTCCATGTCGTCACGTGAGATGTTGTAGTCTTGAGCGACATTTTCGCTCGTCCAGCCCATGGGGGAAACACAATCCTTCGCTGTTGCGTTGGCACTGATGCTCTCTGACTGGGGTGGTGCACCCTTGTCTGGGCTATCGTCCGAGAAAGGGAATGACAATCAATGGCGGGACTCAGCAAGGGGGTGGAGATGAGGATGCGGAGGAAGTCCGACGTACTTTTGACTCATAGACTCGGCGCCGACGGCGAGTCCAATCTCAATTTGACTAGACCGTATCTGGTTCGCGATTATAGTCGTCGCCATGAGCCCGCTGGAGCAAAATCGGTTGACGACTTGGATGGGTACAGTCTCCGGGAAGCCGGCAGCGAGGGCAGCACTACGGGCGTGGTAGACCGGGTCGGGTGCCAGAACTGTGCCTACACAAATGTCACCTACGCTCGCGGGATCGACGTGGGAGTAGGCGATGACTTGCTATGGTGTGTGGAGATACGTCTAACGTGAGCTGGGACACGAGAACGAGTAGTGGGCTTGCCTTGAACATTTCAAGCATGAGTTCGTCTATGCTGTGTGGTGTACAAATGTTTGAGTTCATGATACGTATCAGCGTAGGGAGGTTACTTGCGGAGTGTCTTTGAGAGCACCTTTCTTGGCCTTTGTCAAGGGTGAACGTATTGCCATCGTGACGACGACATCGTCTGGGCGTTTCTCTTGGAGACCTGCGACGCCAGAGAGCGGGTACAAGTGGCTCGAGATTTGCCTGAGACGTTGCATGAGTTATGGCGAGAAGAGAAAGTCGGACGGATCATGACGCCGGCCCGGGTCACCAACGTTTCCTACAAAGTACTTGATCAATTCCTATTGGTCGCTACTTGGTCAAATCCTTCTGGCTTTCAGTGCTTCTCTCAGACAACCAGCTCAAACTCGGTCATCTTACTAGCTACTGAAGCGCCTCCCCGAGCATTCACAACACGAGTCTGGCTGTTTTCTCGGTTATCATTCAGCGGGAAAACAAACCTCATCACCCTTCTTCTGCTTTGGAAATTGGAATGGTCTCCCAAATGTTGCTCGACGACCTTGAGCTCGAGAACACATCCCAAGGCAGTCCCACATGCAGACGACCATCAACCCATCAGACATCGACATGCACACACCCCAAAGCCAAAGTAGAAAATCCGGTTGATCGCGGCAGCGTAATTTTTAAGTGAGGAAATCCTTAAAGTTGGGGCTGTACGCTCTCTACTCCTCAATGGAGTCATGGAATCTGTGTCACATACTCCGTATCACATACGCACAAGATATTGCCAACACGTATCCTACATACGGCGGAAGAACCCCTATCGTAAGAGTCACTGGCCTGGCCAAGTTCGTAAGTACATACCCATTCAATAGGATATCCACTCCTCCACCAGCGTCCATAGTCAACTTCGCGCAACCGTTACATCAGGTCATGGATCGCAAGCCGCGGCTGTTGTGCTCCTATAAAGTGGCCGAGATCTGCGACGTCGCTTTCAGGGTCGCTCTGTGCAATCATGTCCAGTGTATCTTGCAACACCCCTGGATCATGCTGCACCAACAATCCATTCAACCTCCCATCCGACACCATCAGTCTCCCAAAGTTTAACACTCCCTGCGCGAATTCTTGCGCTGTATGGTGGACTGCGAGCGTTTCACTCCTGGCAGCGAGTGTCCCGACAAAGAGGGAGACATCCAGAGAGGCATTGGTCAGATCGATGGTACGTGTGCGGAGGGCTTGTCCATGCGTCACGCTCGCTTGGAGCATCGTCTCCTGAGCGTAGACCCTATCCCCAAGCGAGTTAAGACGCGCTACTTCGCCATTGATTCGTTGCAGGGCAGCCACGGCACGTTGAATGCTTTGCTCGCACGCGTGTGCGTTTTGTTCAGCGCTTGCGACCGTTCTTTCGGCTCCTTCAATCTCCTCGTTCAAGTCAAAGAAATCGAAGATCTCCCCGAGACCAAACGTGAAAATGTTCCGAACGACCTGATCAAGAGAGCTTGCGTCTGACCACCGCCAGAAACGAGATCAACAGGATCAAAACCCATACCCGAGCTGATTCCGCACTATCGCGCTTCCTCTCCGCAGATCGAATGGTCTCTCTGGCTTGTTGGATATGTGCCTCGGCTGTCGTTTTTTGTCCACTGCGAAACAGGCATTCAGAGCTCTGTCAGAGTGTGTCGAGAAGACATCACACGTACTGCCAGCTTTCGCGTTCACTTTCTACGCCATTCCGTAACGTTTCTGCAAGTCGCACCATGTCCTGGAGTCTCTCAATGCGTTCTTGTGCCAGGCTAATTTCAAACGTAAAGTCCGTCGCGAGCTGCATTCGTCCGGGAGGCAAGGAAACGTGCCAAAGTGTCAACGGATGACGCGTGTAGATGAACAGCCTAGCATACCTCGCTAAATTTTTGTGTCAAGTTTCTCGCTTTCTCGCTTAACGATTGAAAATGAGCAAATACGATTCGGCTTTGCGATTTACAGGCGGTCACGAGTGGTGCGCGGACCTGGATTGCTGCAAACGCTGATGTAGGGTCGCGACTGGTCACCAAAGCAGACATCCTTTGATCCTGCGTGACTTGGTGGAGTGATTCGATAGAGTTGATGAGCACGAGGAGGGTATCCATCGCAGGGGCGGCGTCCTGCGTCAGAAGTATGTCGCTCTCGGATTGTAACGTGGCCAACGACCGTTCAAAAAATGTACAGCGATCCACTGCATCCTCGATGTCCTGCTGCATCGTGGCAGCTCTCGAGACAAGCGCACTAATCTGGGCCTGAGGTACAAGGGTGGATAAGCCCTACTTAGATGGTGATACTTCTCTTGACTTACGTCCTCTACCACTTCAACCCGAGGTTTCATAGCTAACAAAGCCTCGCTAATCATACGGACAAGCTCTGGCCCGAACATGGCGTGATCGATGGTAAGAAGTAGCTTCTGGTACTGTGTGCTTGTTGACGGTGGCCTGAGAGTGTGTCGAAGGAGGATGGACGTCGGGGAGAATAAAGGGCAACTTGAGGTGGTTCAACACTTTTGGGTTATTTAGGTTGGGATGTCGTATGACACCAAGGCTCAAAGGCGCCTAGTGCGGCCTCATGCTCAGGGAGCACCAAGCTGTTCCTGCAAAGGCCCCATACCCTTGTAAGCAAGAACATCCATTCATATTGAACTCATGCGCCCAAGAAATGATACCCACCGCTTCTCCGTCATAGTTGGGGGGGTGTAACTTACCAAATCGATCAATTCTGACCCTACCCTTCACATTCCAGAAAGATAAAGAACACCCTCGTTGCCTGGCGTTGGCAATCGACGACTACAGGAGTGCGTGTTCATGATTCTTTGATAGAAGCTATGAGGAAAGGGTCCTTGACCTGGATTGCGACCGAGTGATTAGTGAAATACGACGAAGTGATGAAAGTTGCCCTTTTGCAACAGTTCGAGAAGGTGACAAGTCAGCTGGCCTAGGACATGAAAAACGCGAAGAATGCGAAGTGCTCGGGCGGTCTTAAAGTTCACCACTGAAGCCTCAAGACCGTGCTACCCCATTATTCAGATGCCAGACAAAACTAAAAAATATACATATTTATGTTGAATTAGAATTGAATGGTAGTTTCATCAACATGTTTTGCGTCGTGATCCATCCGTTGCTGAAATGTGGGTTCATTGTAAAGGTTTACAATCCACTCGTCTGAGGCGTCAGTCATGGAAAATGAACCAATTGGTATGTGTAACGATAACGGGCTTATAACCACATCACAAGACACGTCCAATATCCAGATACAAGGAGAAAGCCCGGGATCACGGTAAGTAAGTGGCAGGCCCAAGCAACGAGCCCGGGTGCCGGAAACTTTGGGTTTCCTATTCCAACAGCATTATCATTTCTTTACAATCGCTCGGGGCCTCTTTTGCCACTGACTGATTCTGAGTCGGTCCCAGGTCCAGGATCTTCATGGATCACGGAGATACAGCAACCTTCGCATTGTCGATACAACGTACAAAATAAGTCGTCAGAACTCGAAGACAGAATCACCATCACTATCTTCCTCCTCCTCCTCCTCCTCCTCCTCACTCTCTGATGACGAGTCCATCTCGTCCTCGCCATCCTCAGGCCCTTCAGCGTCGTCAGACCCATCTTCAAGTCCTTCATCCATGGATACTGATTGTACATCTTTCGTCTCACCGTCGCCAAGCTCGGAACTATCCTCGTCATCCAAAGTGTCAGAGGGATCCCCGACATCATTGGCGCCATCTTCATACGTTTCCATGGTTGGAGGATGATATTGGGCATGATGGCCTGCACCAAGACCTGTGTATCGCATGAACATGTCACGGTCAGCAAAGCTGGGAGCAGTGTCAGACATGTTGGGGTATCTTGGGAATAATCTTACATGTTAACGTAGTATGCCATCCAATCATCGACAACATCATTTTCCCTCGCAACTGACGGACCATAGCGGAGTAGGGTGTCAGTACGACCGTTGGCGAAGGCCGGGATCAAATGACAGGCGCGAAGGACAAGGGATGGGTCAAGAAACCCAAATGCAGCGCCCGACTCTGAAGGAACAAAACCAATTTTGGGAAGCCGCGCATTCTTCAACCCCCAATGATAGCCCGGTACGACTCCAAACCAACGGACCCACAAAAACTCCATTTTTTGCTCGTTGCCCTCATGGTCAACTGTAATGAGAAATGCGCCCAAGACTTGAGCGTACCAGAATGGATGGGAGTTTGGACTATCCTCCCGTGAGAGCAACATTACAGCCGACCCTTGGCCAGGGTGCAATGTGTCTTGATCACGGCGCATGTCGTATGTCGTATAATTGACCTGGAAACGTTTTGGGCGGCGAACACTGTTAAGGTTGTTGATGAACCGTATGGAGCGCCGCTCTTCACTGGAGAAACTGTGCTCATCACCATCGTATTTGAGGTCCATCAGTCGTGATAAAAGATGGTCTTTGAGCTTCGGGATAAAGTTCTAGTTGACCAACAGCACTATGAGAGCACTGTACAACTCGGATTCCTGGTAAAACGACACTGACCTGAAGGGCGGGATCGTCAGGGCTACTCTGAAGGAATTCAGCAAGATTGAATGTGTTGGCTGCTGCGTCTGATAATCGGTGGTGAAGCTCAAGCGGGACCAAGTCAGGAGCCATATCATTTTCCGCGTTCTCGAGGTTATTGTTTTCGAGATACATGTCGCGCTGGCGCCGAACTATGGTATGGCGCCTTTCCTGCTTTGCAATCTGGCCCGCCGGCTCCCGCTTGTTTGTACCCTGATAGTATTTTTTAACTAGACGATGCGCAACCTCTCCCTGGAATCAAACATCGTGTTCAATAGTTTTGAATGTATATTTCGCACAACTTACAATCTGAGTCGTATATGAATCGGTCGTTCCAAACAAGCGGATAGTAGTCACGTAGTCGCCGAGAGCATGTAGCTTATACGTGGAAAGGTTGAATAACTTGGGACGAGAATGGGTACCATCTGAAGTGGAAGCGGATGAGCCTAGTTTCCCACTCTTTCGCCGCCAACGTGCAGCGGCCTCAGAGGGCAGCTCCATGGTGCGGAAGGCATTGCATGTGAAGCCTTGGAACTTCCTAAGTTGCCTGCCGAGCGCTCGTGTAACATCGTCAAGATAGCAGAGCGAACTGTCTGTGTGAAGCCGAAGTTTAGCAAGGGCATGCCATTGGGCAAGCCGAAAAAGAAGAATTCGTATTATGTTGTCATGCTCTGATGGGAACAACTCTTCGAATGCAGGTATAGCGCACTGAGGGAACATGTTTTAGTCCATCAGTGTTCAATTCATGAGTCAATGATGACTGGCACCTGGAGAACGTCCTCGAAATGTCGAGCTGCGCATTGTCGCATGTCTGCGACATTAGGAGGAAACCGTCGGATAGCACTCTTCCCGAATGGCGGTGTTTGACGAAACCTTGTTCGTGAGGAAGCCCTTTCAGGAGGATAGGACATGACATAGAATGAAAACCTACCGGTCATTAAGAGTTGAGATACTGCCAGGATTGATAGCGTGAAGCAGCCTTAACAGATGCCTGAAAACCGACTTGAAAACGCCCAGTTCAAATTCATGAAGGAGATCGACTACAAGCAGCTGATAGATGTTACAACCGAGAGAACCAAGGGTATCAGCAAATGCGTTCTATGTACGTGCCCATGTCAGAATGATTTCATAGTACAATAACCAAAGGGCCCTTACGAGTGTAGGCACTAAGGACATGGCCTTCAGGTGCACCTCTGGAACCACGCCCTTGATCGGTGAGCCGAACTTGTAAATTGCAGCGCGCGCCGCTGTGACCCGTTCGTGCATGTAAGAGCGTATTTGAGATAGCCTGTGTGATACATCCAACATTAACCCAAGGCGATGAAAATTTGTTTTGGGGACAAGACACCGTGGACAAGGGCAGTTGCCCTTATCCCGAATCGTGGCCAACAGGACTCTACGACGGCTTACTTAAGCTCCATCTAGTTAAAAAACATGTATAACGTACTTCTCGGGGTAATCCGCCGAGTAGGTGAACACGCGAGGGAATACTCGTCGATACTTGCCATCGTAACACTTGATGACGATTCCATGTCGATAAGCATCAATAAATTCGTCATCCAACAGAATTTTCCAGACCGCGTGGAAGAGTTCCCGTTTGCAATGGGTTAAGATATCCCTAATGTTCCTTTTTTTTGTAATCCCAGACACGAATTGAACGACTTTCTCTGGAAGCTGAGTGTATCGTGAACAGCATTAAGTTAGGGAAGGCTGAACTGAACGTGTGGACGATACTCACTGTTGGAATGAATGCAATGGGGTGACACGCTCCGGAATTGGGGGACGCTCGTGCATACTTTGACTGGTTGCCGAAGAATAGGTACACTGGCCAAGCGGATGCATGCCCAAACTGCGCGAGGTGGGTTGCGTCTGACCAAAACATAAGTCCGGCGATTACGCGTTCCAGATCGCATCCATCATCACGTCGCTGTTTCTGTAGCTCATCGTGCGCGCAGATCCACGCGTCGGAGGTGTACAGCTCATCGTAGATGCGCTGCTCTTGTCCTGTAACGGGTGACTTCCAGATACGTCGGAATGGTGTTAAGTGGAACCATTTCGCGGTTGTTTCGGCGAAGGCGGCGCGAATGACACCAACGAGAGAGCAGTGAAATAGTCCTGATATTGTGAATTTTTGACCATTGCCATCTGGGTTCCGCTCTCGTGTAGGTATCAAGATGTCCACAGGAGATTGTCTCCAACTATCTTGTTGTGCAAAAGAGTTCTTTTCATCGGCAGTGTTCTCGGACCGATCAAGGTGCTTCATTTGAGTGCGGGCATTAAAGCCTTTGAAGTCATCGCAATCGAAGTTGTCAGGGTTGATGACCTCATGGACAAGACGAGTGACTTCGGCTTCCGATTTCTGTCGGCTGCCACTCAACATCCACGTCATCAGGCGCCAGATGCCCATGTTTTTCCAGGGCCAGGGTGGCACTGGAGGAAGTGATGGAATGGAGGGGACACCCGACAAGCCACCATATTGATCACCAGCATGTACAGCATTGGAGAGCTGATCGATTGTCACGAATGCGTCAGGGTCATACGAGGGACGATGATGGTAGTCTCGTGCAACACCAAATTTATTGAGGGTGGTCCGAAAGGAGTCGAATACATGAAGGATGACACGAGGTAAGCGAGAAGTAGGTCCAGACTCGGAAGGCCGCGCCTCTGCGTTGGCCTGGGATGGGAGAGATGGCTCGGGGAGCAGATCACGGAAACGCGCAGGTAAGCGTCGTGACCGGATGGGACGACCTGAAGTCTCAGCTGTGTTTTGACTCGCTGTAGCATCTATCAACAATCCTGTATCTGGTAACGATGCCTGGCTAGGGCCCGCAGTTGTGCTCGCAACTCCGGTGTTGGTAGTCTGTACCACGAAGCTATCCCCGGTGAATGGTGTGGAGCCTGAGGATGGATCCGAATTGCTGTTGGGCTCGCCAGTTATGATATCCTGTCGAGTAGAGTAAATTCTAGTTTAGATCAACCTATCTGGTAACTGCATGAACACTGACCATTTCTGACTGCACCTTTTTTGAAGTTGTATGAGTGGCATCTGTTTCGCTCAGCAAGCGCTTCTGTCGTAAGTTCACATTTCTTGCAGATGAAGTATATTGGTACACAACACAGGTAGGACGATGCCGGAGAAGGGCACGGCTCGAGTCAAAGCTTCGTCCACAAGGTGCTCCACATTTGAGGCGGCCATTCATTTCAGATGAATCAAGTGACAGAGCAAGTAGGACTGTGACTATGATGAGTGTGAAGTAAGAAGTGAGCGTATTGACCTGCATGCCGAATGCACTGCACGGTACAGAGCCGCTGCCACGGTGAAGGGAGCGAGAAACAATCGGATCGGATGGTGTTGTTGAGATGGACCATGCACCAGCGGCCTTCCAGTATTTGGAAATTCAGGGGTTTATGTCGCCCTGGTGTCCTGAAATCAATGTCGTAAGTCATCATTGTTGTGGTTTTACAGGGCACTTCGGTACCATGCAGCTGGAACCTCCGTTCAGACTTAATTTGAATCGCTGTGGACAGCCATAGTATGTAAGAGCAATGTAAAGTGTGCTCAGAAAGCTAGAGGGTGAAAGCGAGAGAGGGGAAATTGTCCTGTGGCCCGCGAGACTCGGAACACTGACTTGAACTCAACATGTCAGTCGACAAGGATTCCCCCACTGGCAGTGACTCTGTGTTTAACAAAAGTCCTACTCCTGGGTCCGTAACTGATCAGTTACAAGAAAATAGCGATTCATTCT